>PVIR01025725.1:0-24615 GCA_004026965.1 Petromus typicus | reverse complement strand
ATGTAAAATAAGGTGAAAGGGGACAATGTTGAGATTGTAACAAAAAAGTAAGGAAACAAATTTTATATATATGGGGGGGTGGTAGGGTGGGTGGGGCTATGGGAAAAAATGAGAATTAAGTTGTGTCTTATACTGGTACAAATCCCCATTATGGAGTGCAATCAAGATGTGTATATTTAATGTACCAATAAAGATAATTAAGAAAAAAAAGAAGTTAGTGTAGACTTCTAAATTCCCACTTAGAAGAGTTTATATATTAAGATAAATATTTGTAGGTATTGAAAATTCATATCTGAAAACCATTATTACCTATGAAGTAAAGACCAGTAAGCAGGATATTTTCATCATATTCTAACCTTACCAAAAAAATCTTAAAAATTGTTATCTAAGGGGAGCTGAGGCAGTAGGATCACTGCTAGTTTGAGGCCAGCCTAGACTACCTAGTGAGTTCAAGGGCTACCTCAACTAGATAGTGAAACCCTCTGTCAAAACAAAGTAAAACTCTACTATGCAAGGGAACTACTTTGGGGAAAAAAAATCCCTCTTCAACAAATAGTCAATCTAAACATTTATTGATTGCATTCCATTCATATAGTTAACAATGAAATAGTAAAAAGGAAGCATAATGACCTTGAATTAAAATTTAGTGTCAAAAATCTGCAGGATTCAAGTTGTTTTAGTTCATTACCTGTATATGTCTTCTAAACGCAGATCAAAATCATAAAGTTTCTTTTGGTAATTCTCTGTAAAGTTACAGAATTCATTAAGGATGGATGATTTCAATTCAGGGCATGGGCTTTCTAAAGTTTCCAATTCTGTTGGCAGTTCACGAAGTAGGTTAATTTTTTCTGTTAAAGAATAATTGATTATCTGAAAAGAAAAGTACACAATTATTTTATGTAATATAAATGACAAACTGGTAAATAAATTACTAGCTGCATTCCACTTACTTTCATACTCCAGTCTGAAAGATAATTTTCTATCTTCTGTTGCTCTTGACTAAGGCTTGCAAAGACAGCTTTCGATTGCTTTTTCACAAAGTCAGCCTAGAGGGCACAGGGAACAAGTAGTATGCAAATTATTGCAATTTGTCCAATATATACACTTACAGGCGAGAAGCATCCTCAAGAGCCAGTAAGTGATGAAAAGAGAGGTAAGAGGAAACTGTGATGACATGTGAGAGAAAGACTGGCTAGGGCGGGGCTTATCACCCAAGGGCACCTCGAGAGCTCTCCAGACTCACAGCCACAAAGGGGCATCCCCGTACGGTGCCAGCGTCCTGCACCCACCTTCGGATGTACTCATGATCAGCCTGAGAACCTAGTAGAGTTCTCTACTTCAATCATCCCGTCCTTCCCAAACATCCATGCCACAAGTCCCAACAAGGCATAGAATTACATTTATTTTTTATGAAAGCAATGTAATATTAGAAAACAGCTGAGAAAGTAGAGAAAAAAATCATTTAAACTCCTGCCCCTACCACAACTAATCTCATGGAGTTTATGTTGTATTGAGGAGGGGCAGTCAACAAACGAATAAACAAAAATACACAAGAAAGCATCAAGAGGGGGCAGTGATACGAAAACTGATGTGACAGGAAGCAGCTGTGGCTTCTGGGACAGGCCTCTTGAAGGAAAGGATATTTAAGCCAGAAGCTATGTGTTAGAAAATGTCATTAATTGGAAAAAGAAATACCTAGCCTAAAGGTGTGAGATAGGAGCAAGCCTGGCATGTTGGAGGCACAGAAAGGTGGCCAACATGATGGTACCCAGCTCTTAGAGAAAAGGACAGTGCCAGCTGGAAAACTAAGTGAAGCACCAATAAGGCAGGGAGATGGGTCACAGGGCCAACAGAGTCCAGGAGACTTCGGCCACAGGATGACTTGATCCCTCTGCATGGGGGCAGACAGAGTGTCCTGGGGGGAAGGGTGAGGGACAGGGCAAGGGAGACCATTTATGAGAAAGAAGCTGCTCAGACAGATTCAGATGTATGTTTAAGACACCGAGTGAGCATCTCTTTAAATGCACAAGACACCACCTATGTTTGTTTCTTCTCTCAAACTGTTTTATTGGGACAAAAATGAAGTATTGAATTATCAAAAACAAATGTAGTATACTGACTTGTTTCAGAACTGCGGCTGAGTTACACTCCATTTGCCGGTGTGAACGCTGTAAGGGACAGTGCTGTCTGTACTTTAAGTCTGTTCTCAGCTGATGAATAGGATCTATCACGATCTTCAGATATGCACACCACTGTTCTGACAGCTCTTGCTCTGTGGTAAAGCAAAATTGAATCAGGGCAACACAGTATTATTTGGAGTTTCTTAACAGATATTAACAATGCCAATATTGTCATTACTTCAGATCACAAAGTAATATTATAGTAGCCATTATTTACTAATATTTTAATAACTAATATTTTAGTAACCATGTTTATTGTTCAAAACTAAATTCCCCTTTAACTATAGGATTAAAAAACTCACCAAAATCCATTAGTTCATAAAGACACTCTTTTCCAATGTGCTCTTCATTGAGAAAAGTTTTTATTTCAGATTCCAACTTATATCTGAAATAGACAAGATCTCAGTCAACTTTTCTATGATCACAACCATACGCACAAGTGAAAGCTAAGTGGTAGTAGAAATGTTCACTGTAATGTGGTATTGTTCGAGTGCACATGTATTCAGACATAAGCCTAGTCCCTAATGCAGGCAGCAGTGACACAAGACTGAGGACAGCACAGGCCAGCACTGGTACCGCTTCCCACGGCGAGCAGCAGGCAAAGGGTATCAACCACCTTCACCTCCGTGTTTTAGAAAGATTCACAGGGCAGCAAGACAAATGAGAACCTGAGGTGGGGTGAGCGACCAAACTGGAAGACGGAGAAAGGAATTACACAGCCACAGCCCCACGAGGAGGCCACTTAAAAAGTTCCTTTGCAGAGATGGGGAAGGGGCCTGGATTTGGGGGAGATGACAGGGCAAAGAGGAAGGGGAGAGGGAAAGGAAAATGGCTAAAATCCAATGCACATATGTAGCAAGTCCCCAGATGAATGTAATGATCATATATAGCAAACACAAACTACTAAAAATCCAATTGAAAAAAAAAATGAAATCCTAAACCAAGAATTGAAGGTAAATTTTATTTGTATATACAAGGAATAGTAAGATATCTTTACATTTAAAATATAGTAAAAAAAAGAAGAAGAAAAAGCAACACCAAAAGAAACAAATCTATTAATCTATCTAGATATGTGTATGCAAATGACAACACAAAAATTGAGGGTTTCTTGTGGTACTAGAATCACCATGCAGCAAGGGAGCAACTGCCCTTGGGAAGCATATCAGAGTCCTCACAGGGTAGAATGTAAGTGTGTCTCCCAAATTTTACATAAAATTTAAATATGTAATGTAATGTTTTATTCAAATATTTATTGGTACACTATTAATACATATCATCATAGCATTCAACATTGAGAGTTTGTAATAAAATATGACAGGACTTGATTCTCATTTTTCTCCTTCCCCCACCAATCCTGAAATCTCCCATCCCCTCTATACATAAGCTTTATTTCCTATATAATGTGATTAAATTTGGAAATTTTGTTGAGTTTTCAAAGAATTGAAGTTTGCTTTTTTTTTTTATCTGAGCTAGAAAGAGTAAACCAACTAGATATTATATGATATAAATGAAACTGCATGGGGAAAAAAGAAAAAGTTGCCCAAATTCCAAGGCCATAAAGTGAAGGAGAAAGGTCCAAAGGCCTCATCTCTAGTTCTACACAGAATAGTTTATTTACATCTAACAATTAACTGTAGTCTTCCCAGATTTCAATCTCACCTGTAAGACTGGGATAGCAATGACACATACCTGCACTGTAGACTTATTGCAAAGACTGAATGAAATAAAGTATGCAAAGTACTTAGCATATTAGATGTTATTCACATCACCCAACAAAAGCCATTGCAGGCACTTGTCTTCTGAGTACTAAGATTCTCCAATGGAGTCTTATGGCAAAGAATAAGAATCTTTTTACTTACTTATAGCAAGTGTAAATTTTTAAACATTGACAAATACAGATAGACTACTGGCTTGGTAGTGGACCCTAAATTCTCCACAAATCTAAATATATCCTTAACTCTTATGGGCTATCAGTTTTCAAGTTCACTGAACACATATTAAAATTAAGCCTACATTCTGGAAAAACACCAAAAAATTCATTTGGAATTCTTTTTGATTTCCAATTTTCAGCCACTAAAATTTGGAGACCTTCAGGTCATTCTTACAAGAGCATTCCTCACTTCCACTGGCTCTGTGTCATTCCAAGTCAGCCCAGCCCACAGAATTATTTGCCATGATATGTACATTCTTCCTCAGCTGAAGGACAACTTAATACACAAATTAGGAGGACGTGGGACAGACAAGATTAAAAAAAAAAATCCTTTCCCCAGCAGCTTCTTTCACACTAGAGCTTGCATCAGTGAGCACCATAATTAAAGGTTCCTAATGGCTTGCCTTTTTATCATATTTCAAGTTATGCAAATTTTTTAAAAATTCGACATGCTCATTTTCTCTCCATAAAGGTGACTTTTTGAAGGGTAAGTTGGGCTTTCTTTAGTTTTTAATAGTGGAAGTATGGTGATACAGTCTATTTCATTTTGTTTTCCTGTTTTGAGTTATTCTATAATTTAAACTCTTGCTAATCACGAGCCTTTTACCTGACATATGGAAATCACTTGGGAGAACAAGGCACATCCATTAAGGCACATGACAAGTACCTAAACCAAAAATAAAGCTAATGGTATTTGAAAACTTGATTTAGAATAAGAGAATAGAAATGATCTATTTTGACATAGAATAAATGCTTAATAATATACATTCCAAAGCATAGTTTGTAAGTATCACTATGATTAAAGTAAGGATGTGCATCTGTATCTTAAGTGGAGGAGCAAAACATCTGCCTTCTCTCTGTCATGACTTATTTAAAATAGAAATTTTTATTTGAAAGATTATAATTCAGAGCAAATACAAAATTATTTTGTTTTAATTCAGTTTTAAGTGGCCATTGGAAATAATTAAAACTCAAAAATCATAACTAAGTCATGATATAACTACATTAAGAAAACCACTGAAGAGCTGGGGATTTAGCTCAATGGTTCCGGCACCTGTTTTGCAAGCACAAGGACACGGGTTCGATCCACGATAACCACATACAATACTGGGCGTGGAGACTCACCCCAGCAGCAACCAGTACCACATACCACAGTGCCGGGCGTGGTGGCTCACGCCTGTAATCCCAGCACTCAGGAGGCAGAGGCAGGAGGATTGCTGTGATGTGAGTTGGAGGCTGAGCTCAGGGCCAGCCTCAACTAAAAAACAAGACCCTGTCTCAAAATACCTAAAAAAAAAGAAAAGAAAATCACTGAACAACTTGAATGTCTTAGTGCAGTTTGCTCAACCATGAACTGAAATTGTATATTTCCTCTGTGTTTCCCACAGTGTGAAGGTTAATATGATACCATCTGGAATGATGAGGAATTGACCACTTACATTTATTTCTGTTATACTTAGCATGCTGCATTATGCTTTGGTTATATACTTATCTTCCCATAATATAACACATTAGGAGAGATCTCTATGATTGGCAGATAGGTACAATCATTTTTTCCTGGTACATTCTAGATGAAACTGAAGAAATGAAAGAATTTAAACTTGATTCAAATTCAAATAGTAACTTTGAACTTTGATTGTAACTGTTAAGGTAACACAAACTTTATGAGACATCTAACCAGATAAGTTCCACTGGTTTCTCCACCCTCTAATGGAGATTGTCCTTGTGCTTACTTGAGCTCATTTAGCCGCTGATGTTCCTGCCACCACACTTGCTTGTGTTGTTTGATTAACGTTTGTTCTTTAGATATTTTTGAAGTCTCCACCACTTTTCTGATCTAGATTTACAGGAAGAAGAAAAGAATAGCAACATCAAAGTTTTTAAAATATCTTTTCTAAAACAGAAATGTTTAATAGGCATGTTCTAAATTAAATCCTCTTCTCAGTCCTTATTAGTGCATCTTCTAGTCCATCCTATACCTAAAATAATACTATGTTAAAAAAAAAAAAACAGAAAGAAGTCTGTAATCCTACCACTCTTGAGACTGAGGCAGGAGGATTGCCATGAGTCAAAAGCCTAGATTAGATAGTGAGTTTGAACTAGCCTGAATTATGTAGCAAGGTTCTGTCTCAACAAACAAACAACCAACCAACCAAAAGAAGAAAGAGGAGGAGGAGGAGGCGGAGGAGGAAGGGGAGGTGGAGGAGGGGGGAATAGTCTTAAATACTGACCAATTTAAGAACTATTTATGGTATGAAAAGAAAGACAAGATCACCCTATTTTTTCATATATGTATATTAAATAATGCCTAACTCATATAGCAAAAGAAGTGTTTCTAGAGTTTTCTATAGACCCGTTCCTGTTTGGGCCATATTTCCTGTTAGGAGTTAGGATGTCACAATTCCCATTTTATGTATGAGGACACTGAAGGAAAGAGAAGTTTTAAGACTTGATCAAGACCACAAACCTCTTTAGAGTCCAAGTCACACAGCACCTTCCTGTGCGTGTTGGCTTTTGTTTCACTCCACAGCACAGGCCGGGAGAGATTTACTGGTTCACCTGTTGGGAGGCATGGTTTAAGGTCCAGTTTTATCACTTACTGAAATATGACTTTAAAGACTCAATTTTAGTCTTCCAAACCTATGGCTATAAATAATTTCTATAATTTGGGCAAATAGTTATTAGAAGGTACTTAAAGAAATTGGGAAAAATAATGTAACATAGAAATCTGATTTTTAATTAAATGTGATTTTCCTCTAGTTTATGATTTTTTTTTAATATGTAGCATATAACTAATACTTTTAGGTCTCTGCTGCCAAGTTTTGTCAGGCCTGGGCTGTTGCTTTGGATCCACTCCTGGCATCTCGTTGCTCTGTTCTACACCATAAAGGAGCATGTATTTCTCAGACACCCCTAACAGCCCAGCTCAGCCCAATGAGGATAGAGCTAGAAGTGACTGAAGGAAGGAGAAAAGGAGAAAACAAAGCTTGATCTCGCCCCCTGCCTTTCTATTCTCACATCGTTCAGCAATTCTACCGTGGTTCCAAGACTATCTGGGGACCGCAGCTGGGGTACAGTCTAGCCTTGTCTCTCTGTGCTCCTCTGACCTAGGGATGGCAGTTGATTCCCAGGGGTTGTTCATCTCCAAATCGACTTTCTGGTCCTCATAAGACTCTGACACACTGAGGTACCCTGAATGCATATATTTCATGAAAACACCTTTACACATGCATCAAATTACAAATAAGAAACTCAAAATGTACCAATTTCACATTTTCTCTCCTGCAAGAATACTTAATACTCTGATAGTTTCGAAAGATAAATAATGAAGATATAAAAATTTCAGAAGACAAGTTCCAAAAAGAAATCTTCGTAATGCATGCTATTTCTAGATGTTATTCACTGATTACTTTAACCTTGAGTTTATCTTTCTACTTTCTGTTTCAAAATTAGCAGTATGAGAAAACAAATTAACCTAAAAACTACTTAAAAAAGAAAGTCAAAGTCAAATTTTTTATCCACAGAAGGTCTTAAAAGTGTTACAGTTATGAGATTTAAGAAAAATAAGCAAAGGGTTTGCAGAAAAAATAGTTGTCACTATTTTACTGGTTGAAAGAAGAAAAGTATAAAGTATTTCTAAGAATTAACACTGTAGCACTTGCTTTAAGAATGTCTTAAAGGTATCCTACTATTTACCATCTAAAGTCTCTGAAGTTTGCTGCAACGGACATAAGTTTTAAAATTAGATTTCTTTGATGTATTTGGTCCATGTTGTAATTATAATGCTTTGGAGGAAGACATGGATACATTTTATGGCTTGAGGAAAAA
Source organism: Petromus typicus (assembly GCA_004026965.1). Classification (NCBI taxonomy): domain Eukaryota; kingdom Metazoa; phylum Chordata; class Mammalia; order Rodentia; family Petromuridae; genus Petromus; species Petromus typicus. The sequence goes on along the minus strand of PVIR01025725.1, from coordinate 16,677 downwards.
AAATCAATGCTTCTGCCTTTGGGCCCAAGGAAAGGCCAATTAAACAGGCTAGAAAAGGCAAAATAAAGCTACTGTTTTTCACTAGACATTTCAACATTTTGCACAACATCCTGGTTTTTTGTAAATTCACTCATTGATTCTACTTCTATCCTCAGGCCAAAAGTAAAATCTTAAAAAGAACAAAAAGATTTAAAGTTGTATCTTTATCAATAGCCAGGTCTAGGTGATTCCAATTCATTTTACTGGGCAATAAGCCATATTAAATCAATATTTAAGGTGGGTAATGATTTGTGCATCTTACTGAGCTCTTAAAACTCCTTTAAAAAAAGATAAAAATAATAAATTCATAAATGAACCAGACATTGGAAGTTTCCTATGTGGTTTATTATGATGGTCTAAGGTAATGAAAGCCTAAATAGGAATATTGGAAATTACAGAAACCCTTAGGACCACTAGATCTACTTTTAGAAATATATATCATTAACCAATGAACATTTACATATTGGTTACATGTTTTATATATTCCTCAAAAGTCACCCGGAATGTATACTTACATGTGTGCATTTTACTGTTGTGAGTTATACCTCCGTGAAGAACTATCCACATAGATACAAAGAAAAGAAGACTATATAAAGATGCAATTTCTCATCTATCAGATTGGTGAAAATTCAAATGCATAAAACATTGAGAGGTTATGGAATATATGCTCTTTCTACATTTCTAGTGGAAATAAAAAATAATATAGCCCTATGGAATGGAATCTGACCATATGCAAAATTCACATGGATTTATTTTGTGATGCAGCAATTCTATTTTTAGAGTATGTATAAAACTATATTGGCAAAACTATACAAAGAAATAAAACTATTAATTTGAGACCCATTTTAGAGGAAAAAATTAGAGAACAAAAATCCCATTGATAATGTTTTGAGCCAAAGTATTTAAATCTAATCTCCAGCTGTAATTATCAATTAACTGGAAGTACAAGAGAGAAAAACTAGTAAAGCATAATTGAGACCAGAAGAACATTAGAGGAGAGCTCCACCATGGCTGACTAGGGAGAGGTCACCTTGGAGGTGGGTAAAGAAGATTCACTGGGAAACACATGTACTTTGAATTACAGTAGGCAGTCACATCCTGAAACAAAAACATTAATGTGAAAGATGACAGACATAGGTCAAACCAAATATCTAGATCTTGCAAAGGGGAGGTAGAGTTGGCACAACTTGTCCACACTGCCCCAATCCCCAATCCCACCCACTCCAGGAAGTTGCCATCCTGGGAGCAATCATCTTGAGAGCAACCCACATAGCCTAGGGGAAGCGACTAGCACCGCAGAGGCGGAACTTCCGGAATGCTACAGTGTTCTACTCCTCCCAGTCATTTCCTCAAACACTGGGGACCACTATATCCAGCAGCATCCTCTTCCGTGCTCACTACAGGTAAGGGACACCTCGCACCCTCATCCCCATCTCCTCCCCCACCTCCACCTTAGACAGAGAGGCTAATAGTGCCAAGTCCACCAAGAGGGAACCACCATGGAGAAACAGGACTGAAATGTTGACCTAGAGTGAGCTCTTTCCTGTAGCTTCCAGAGACTGGGAAATGTCAATTAGTAGGAAATCCCGAACAGTGGCCACTATGGTGGGGGAGTTCCAGCAAGCCCAGGGACTGTGCCAGATTCTGCTGGCTGGAAAGGGGAACTCTTGAGACAAGGTCAGTGTGAGATTTAAAGTGTGGGGCAACAAATTAGTCAGAAAAAAATCTCCAAAACAAGAACCCTGAGGTTCCTCTAGCACAAAGGGAGCAGGAATCATAGGACACTGGCAGAAGATGAAGGGCAGGGTGATGTCAGGAAAATTATTTCACCTCTTCCCTCTCTCAAGTTAAATGAGTAGTTTGGGTTCTAGATCAGAGAGAGAAGACTGTGCTTAACCATGCACAAAGCACACCCTGCATTAAGAAAATGGGATCAAAGAAACTGACGCCCCACTACTTCCAAGAAAGTTCATAACCTGCATATGAGAAAGTGATGTATGTGGCTTCCTGGTGACAGACCGGGACTAAACCAAGAACAGAATTGGGTGGACACTCAGGCTTTACCTTTTAGCAGTCATGGGGGAATTTAGGTTCCTGTTAGATTTGGGGTTTTGTTTCCTTGAGTTTTTGGTTAATCTTTTCTTTTTTTTTTTTTTTTTTGCTTCATTGCTTTCTTCGCACATTCTCTTCTCATTCTTTTTCTTTAATTCTTGTCTCTGACCAACATTATTTTTATTGCTTCCTAATCTTTTATGGTTTTCAAGTTTTTTCATATAATTCTGCTCTGTCTTTACTATCTTCTCTGTCTTTACTTTTGTTCCTTCCTATTCTATTCTTTTTCCTCTCGCATTTTATTTATCTCTTAGTCTTCCCTTTCCTCTTCTCCACCTTTCAGGTGTGCAAATATATTAACAACTTCTGACAGCCTTGGAGCTGTCCTGAATTCTGAATTATACCTCCCTTCTCCTACCTCCCACCTCTGTCCCTACAAACCTCTTCTTAAAAACTTCAACACTTACTCTTCATTCCATCTATACAGGACCTCCAAAGGAGTCTGACATATTATCTAACTTTCTTTACCTGTTATTATGTCTCCTATCTTCCTTTCCTCCTACTGATTTATACACTGCTCTCATCCATCCTCCATCTTCACTCTTTCCTTCTTTCCCACCTCACAGACTAACCGCTAATAACAATATAGTATCGGCAGTGGTGGTGATCCTATGACACGTGCGCCGCAAGGAGCACGCAGACCCCTCTCTGTCAACACGTGAACCAAGATGCCCCAGCAGCCAAGCATCAGAGAAGTTTTTTAAAACTCAAACCTCAGTGTTCAGTTTTAATTGCAGTGCTGGCACTTTGCAATAAATAAGTGAGTTTGGGGTTGCAGTGTGGGTGCTTGGTCTCTAAGTTTTGCCATCACCAGGATACACTGTAAAAGGTACTGACAAAGGGTGTGAGTGTAATGTAAGGTTTAATAAATTAAGTGATGTATTAGTGGATGTGTTAATGCTGTTATAACCATAGATATTCACCTCACGACACAGTGATAGGCTCTGAACCATTTGCAATAATATTTCATGAACCAATCTGTTCCCAAATAATTTCGTTCACAAATGAAAGAATTTGGCTAAATTTTGCTTACATTTATAACCTCTGCCTTGAGTGGCTAATACAACTGTGGCCATCTTCCCCACATAAACACAAATGCAAGCATCTTCCCCAGTATTGTAGAGTGAATTAAATTTGTGAACCAAGGTACCACTGTAAATTTAACAGGTGAAGTGATAAATACTATCTATGGACAAATAAGCCATAAACACATCACTAAAAGGCAGAATCTAAATAAAATGATCTTCATATCAGCTATAATCTTCCTTCATGCTACTTGACCTCAACTCCAGAATCCTCCCTCAAACATACACACACACAGAGACCACAAATGAGAACCAAGATGTTTCATGTACTGGTATTAACTGTCACTGGTGATTGTGATCATAATGTATATAAAATGTACCAATAAAATCAATTTTTTTAAAAAAAGAACATGGGAAAACAAGGTAACAAAATGTTGCCAAGGTCTTCCAGCTTTTCCAAGACAGATACAGGAGACACTAATAGAGAAGAAAGTAAACACCAGATGGAAGAGCTTTACAAAATGATCAAAGAAGAGATAGGGTTTAAAGAAGACATAACCTAAAAGATACAACTATTGTAGAAGCTGACCAATATCAATGTGGAGAAACAAGTAAAAAATTAGGTGAGTTGACCAAAGCAGTTCAAAACATAAATGACTGATTTACCAAGGATTTAGACAGAAATATCAGAAATAAAAATTTATGTAGTATTCATCAACTGCAAAAAGACCAATGTGAAGACAAGGTTTTTAAGTCGAGGACAGAACAGTTAATTGGAGAAAATGTACTAAATTAATTATTTAGTGAAGCTTTAAAAATGCCAAGAGGCCAAGTGTGGCACACACCTGCAATCCCAGCCTTAGGTAAGCAAAGGCAAGGAAATCTCCACAAGTTCAAGGCTAGCCTGGACTGCATAGAGAGTTCATGACTAGTGTGAACTACAAAGTGAGACTCTGTCTCGGGCGCCTGTCTTGCAAGCGCAAGGATCCGGGTTCGATCCCCGGTAACCACATAACAACACTGGGCGTGGAGACTCACCCCAGCAGCAACCAGTACCACATACCACAGTGCCGGGTGTGGTGGCTCACGCCTGTAATCCCAGCACTTGGGAGGCAGAGGCAGGCGATTGCTGTGATGTGAGTTTAAGGCTGAGCTCCGGGCCAGCCTGAACCACAAAGTGAGACCCTGCCTCAAAAAAAACCTTAAAAAAAAAAAAATTACAAAAGAGGGCTGGGAATGTAGCTCAGTGGTGCCGTGCCTGCCTGCCTGACAAATGCAAAGTCCTGAGTTCAATCTCTAGTACCTTTTAGCAGTCATGAGGGAATTAGGTAAATAAAGTTAGATAATATGTCAGACTCCTTTGGAGGTCCTTTATAGTTGGAATGAAGAGTAAGTGTTGAACTTTTTAAGATGTTTGAAGGAACAAAAAAAATCCATCCAACAGCTATTAGATGCACTAAAAAGACCAACTGAAGGTCAACTGGAGTTAGAAACTAGAAGACAGAAAATAAAGAATACAAAATCTGTTTATAGAAATCGTAATAGAAAACTTCCCAACTATGAGGAAGTATTTCAGCATACAGTTTCGAGGCTTACAGAATTCCAGTTATGATGCAAAAAGGAACTTTCAACAGCAAATCCTAAGCAAAACCCAAGAGGTGCAGCAACAAGACACAGTTGAAAAATATGACAAAGGAAAGCAAAAAAAAAAAAAATCACATAGAAAGATAAACTCATTTGGATTAAAGCAGGCTTCTTACACAAACATTAAAGGTCAAGAGAGCCTACAGTGAAGTATTCAAGCCCTGTACTTAAGTAACTTCCAACCTAGACAAATACAGCCCAAAAGATATTCTTTTAAAATAGATGAGGTGGAGCTAAAAGGGAAACAAATCTTATGGGGGGGGGTGTCAGGTGGGCAGGGGAATAAAAAAATATGAGAATTAAGTTGAGTCATGTACTGGTACAAATTCTCAACGTCAGTTGTGATCATGATGTGTATATAAAATGTACCCATAAAATCAATTTTAAAAATAAATAAAATGGATGAGGAAGGCTTGAGGATTTAGCTCAGTACTACCATGCCTAACTTATAAGCACAAGGGTCTGAGTTCGATCCCTGGTACTGCCAAAAAAATAAAAATAAAATAGGGAAACAAGGACAATCCCTGACACATAACATCTTAAGAGATACATGAATATGAAACCAGCACCACAAAAAATACTCAATAATACTGTAAACACAGACAATGAAGCTGACAAAAGTCAAAACCTTGGAGGGAATGCATACATCGTGCAATGGAAATAGTTAAACAAAAGAGGGAGAATAAAGAAATCATTAACAGAAAAAGACTGAAATAACAGAAATAAATGAATACCTTTCAGTAATAATTCTAAATGTAAATGACCACAGCTCCCCAGATAAAAGACACAGATTATCAAACTGGATCAAAAAACAGAATCCAAGTCTGACATACACAAAACTCATCTAATCCTAAAAGAAATTCTTAGACAAAAAAAATCAAAAATTAGGAAACAATATTTCATTCACCACCATACAAAAAGCAAACATGGATAGGAAAGACAAAGTAAACTTCAAGATAAAACTGATAAGAGGCCAAGAAAGTGACTACATTACTAGTTAAGGGAACCATCCAACAAGAGGAAATCATTGAAGAAATCAAAAAAGATGGTGAACAATTTCTACAAACATGTAATAATGCCAATACAGCACATAGAACCTATGGGACACATAATTTCTGGAAACTCATGTCACCTCTTATTCTAAAACTAAAGATCAAACTAAAAACTATTTTTAAGATAACTTTAAAAAGAGTGGCTGGAAAAGGTGTCAATAAGATATTGGCAATGCCATGTGACAAATCATCTAAAGGATCATGACTAAGTAGATTTCAGCCCAAGGAAGCAGAGATGTTCCAACATGTACAAATCAATGAATAAAAAGCACCACATGAACAAAAGCAGGACCAAAACTGTCTATATGTATGCAGAACACTGAAGTTAGACTCATGTCTCATCATGTTTTAAAATAAAATCAAAATGTATCCAATATCTAAATATAAAACAGAAACTTATTAAAAATAAAATAGATAGAGGCCAGGGATTTAGCTCAGTGGTTCCAGTGCCTGTCTTGCAAGCTCAAGGGCCCAGGTTCAATCCCCCCCCCCAACCACATATAGTACTGAGCATGGAGACTCATGCCTGGCAGCAATCAGTAGCACATACCACAGTGCCCGGAGTGGTAGCTCACACCTGTAATCCCAGCACTCAGAGGCAGAAGCAGGAAGATTGCTGTGAGTTTGAGGCTCATCTGGGATAAATAGTGAGCTCAGGGCCAGCCTGAACTACAAAGCAAGACTCTGTCTCAAATAAATAAATAAATAAATAAGTAAATAAATAAATGATGAAATTCTTGAAGGGATAGGTATTGGCAAGGAGTTCTGAACAGAACTTCATTTGCACAAAAATAACAGCAAGAGTCAACAAATAGAATTATATCAAATTCAAAAGCTTCTTTACAGCAAAGGAAACAACCAACAGGATAAAGAGATAATCTACAGAACACGGAAAAAAGTTGCATACTCCTCAGGCACAGGACTATCTAGAGTATATAAAGGATTTAAAAACATTATACTTCCCCCAAAAAGACACTCAATGAAGAAATAGGAAAGTGAAATGAATAGGTATTTATTAGAGGTACAGATGGCAAATAAATACATGAAAAATGTTCAAATTTGGTTATCAGAGAAATGTAAATGAAAACAATGCTTAGATTTCATCATAGTTCACAAAAAAATGACAATCATCAAGAAATCTGTCGAGAAAATAGGCCCACACTGAACACACAGCACCCCTCCTCCAATGTGAGCAAGCAGCCCCAAGCCAGAAATGTAATCCCACCCATGTGAGTAACCAGGCCTTCCTGGGAGGACACCCCGACACACAAGGGTAAAACCCACTAACTCAAAACTGCCTATACATTTTGCTTTCTCTTGGCACAGGGCAGCTTAGAAGAGGACTAGCCAGTCAAAGTGATCCCGGATGAAGAGTTATCCTGATGAGAGAAGGGAGCAACCATACCACTAGACCCCATGACTGTAAATACTACGTGAATCAGTCCAGTTGAACTCTTACCCCCTGACCCATAACCAGCAAAGACCAGAGGGCTGATCACATTTCTTAACTACTTATGACAAGGAAGTACCTTGTCTTCGATGCTAACCCCAATCTGGGGTGAAGAGACAGAGGGGTTCCTCATGCAAGGAGAGCACATTAAAATTCATAGGCCTTAAAGATAGGTGGGAAAAAATCATGACTGACTGTAGGCCAAAACTGCAGATCTTGGAAGAGAACCACTCATTCAAAAATGTAGGGGAGATTTGTACTCCAGACCGTGGAATATAGTGATGTAGGGAAAAGAGGAAAAAGAGAAGTGGGTCCCTGGCAACAAGCAAGGATCTGAAGCAAGAATTGGAGCCTGCAGAGAGTGAAAAGAGGGACCTCAGTGCAGAAGAAGGAGGTAGGGCCCTCCACTTTCCAGTCCCCCTCTGTCTTAGGCAGAAACTGTCTCTCAATCAATTCTTCCTGCTCTTAAAAAAGAAAAAGAAGAGGGAGATGGAAAACAGCATTATCTCCCTGAATCCCAGCATGAGATAGACAGCTCGAAGCTGCAGTGGCACAGGGCCAACTGAGGACTGCAAGCTGCAGTGGCTGGCAATTGAATCAGTTCACATATTCACAAGAGATGGAAATTGTCCACTCACCCTTTTGGAAAGTACCCAACTAAGCTCAGGACTCAGGGCAGCAGTGGGCTAGCTCCATCTCAGGGCTCCCAGTGTCAGAATGAGATACAACCATAGGAGACATCCAGAGTCAAGGAGCTGAGTGAGCTGACAACTCAAGTCTTAGCCTCCCAGCCAGAAACCAAGAGCAGCCTGAACTTCAGTGCAGCTAACAGTGCACACTTCCTAGGATTATCCACCAGTCAACATATATTTTATTAAAATTTAACATAAGAAAAAATAACAAAGTTGATATTAAACAATAGTATCAGTTACTATAGACTGTTAGGTATTTTAGAATCTGTGACATTTTAAAATAAACTTAAAAGCTTTATAGTTATTTAATTCCATTTAAGCTATGATTCTTTTAAGAAAATTTATTTAAGAATTGTTCATATCTTACAAATGAAATTAAAAGCAAAATGTCAACTGCCACCTACAAATTGAATGAGAAGGGAAAATTCCCAAATGCATAAACAGTACTTCCAGTGCATATTCCATAATCTACATATAATGTAAACTGAATAAAGAAAAAAGGAAGTGTTATTATGCAATATATAGGATACATTTGATTCTTTCTTACCAAAAGACCCAAAAAGAGACAGTATGAAAGTGCTTTAAAAGGATCAGCCATTATCATTATGAATCTCTGGAGACTAACAATGGAAGGAAAAGTTTATCAAAATAATTATTACAGGCTAGGCCATTTTCAGTAATTGAGAACATGGAATTTTTGAGATTTACCAAGCTACAAATTGCAAATACAAAGCTATCTCTACAAAATGTGCAACTAAAAATCTTCTTCCTCGATTATATTACACTATTAATAAAAAGGTGAGTGGTATTAACATATCAGTTCAAAGGAGCTATGTTTAATCTTACAAATGTATAGTAGTGACTAGAGCTGTAATCCAGCAGGTGACAGTGCTGAGACATTGTTTCTGAACTTAATGTCAAACTTTCGGATAAGAGTAATACTCAGCAAAAAGACAACCAACTAATTGGGTAAAAAAAAATCTTTACCAGAGCAGTCTCTCAGACAAAGTGTTAGTATCTAGAATATATAAAGAGCTTTAAAAAATCAGACCCCCCCAATTTAAAGACTCAATTTAAAAAATGGGCTTCTGAAATTATCATAGGTTAAAAAAAGCTAGTTAGACATATGGCAGGCAGACAGGACAAGCCCTTGAAAAAACTCACAAGAAGGGAGACTGTTACCAAAGGTCAAGGACATCAGCAGAACTCCAGGATAATAGTGACTGCTAAGGCCTCATTCTCCTGAATAACTCAATCAATGGGGAGTCAAGATCTAGATCCACCTCCCTCCCTTCCCAGGAATGTAGTATTTGTAAATTCCCTGGGACAAAGGGCCAGGAATTTGGCTCATCTGGGATCAAAAAGACCCTATACAACTTGATTTCTCATTGGACCCCATTTGATCAAGACTGCTTAAACAACTGTACTTGTAATTCCACTGGTTTACCTATTTCTTTTAAATCTTATTGGAAGCCCCCACTTTACCCATTGGTTAACTGTTAATCTGCCCACCTCCTTGAATCTTATTGGAAGTCCCTACTTTGAGCCCATCTCACTGATTTTGGCCCATAAATTCCTGCTGGAAAAGGTGACTGGGCTATGCACCTTTCTGGGTTCCCCCTTCTGTCTCTTTTAGGCAGGAGCTTTCTCTCAATAAAATCATCCTACTCAAACCTCTGTCATTCCTAAAATCCATTCTTCGATTTTAGAGAACATGAACTCATGTTTTTAGTGGGGAGCTAGGCCTTGCTCTCCTGTGTCAAAATGAACAGACACTTTTCAGAGGAAGAGGTAAAAGCAGCTAAGAAGCATATGAAGAAATGTGCAACATCACTGGTCATTTGAAAGATGCAGATGAAAACAACTCTGAGATTTCATCTCATTCCACAAAGAATGGCTGCTATTTCAAAATTAACCAGCAACAAATGTTGGTGAAACTGCAGAGAAAAGGGAATGCTTCTCCATTGTTGATGAGTGTTATGCCCAGACTGCGAGGTCCCCAAAGAACATCAGAAGCTATCTCTGATGCAAGCATATGAGGGTTTAGTCAAGTTGGAGCAGGGACTCCCAGCAATGAGATGCCAAGAGCCTCGAGCCCTGGGAGGGTCAGGTTTTTATAGTGGATGTAAAGGAGGGCCAAGGGTTGGATGGTGCGGGCTTTTCGTATAGGCTGAATTTTTTTAAAGAGTACTGGGCCTACTGGCATTGGATAGCTTGAGCAGTCACTGTTTTAAGAGGAAGTAACCTTATTAGGACACAGAAGCTTAACTGCCGGTGGTTTCAACTAAAATCTTTAGGTTCAGCCTTATTGCGTAATAGAAGCCTCACTGCTCTACGGATTGGTCATTGCTAGTGGCATGAGCCTAGAGTGAGGGTTACTCATGTCTTCTGTAATCTCCTGGGAGGGGGACTTTAGCTCAGGGCTAAGCCTTTTTCAACATGGAGTTAAGTTAGCCAGGCTGGGTGCTACAATGAGAATGTAGACTGATACAATCACTATGGAGATCAGTATGGAGATTCTTCAAAAAACTAGGATTAGAGGTTCCATTTGACCCTGCTATTCCTCTGATGGGAAGAGACACAAAAGAATTACAAGATTCATATCACAATGACATATGTGTACCCATGTTTATAGCAGCTCAGTTTGTGATAGCTAAATCTTGGAGACAACCCAAATGCCCATCAACTCCAGACTGGATAAAGAAGATGTGGTTTTTTTATAAGGTAGATATTACTCTGCCATAAAGAATGATATGTTTGAGTCATTTGTATTCAAATGGACATAACTTAAGGACATACTCATAAGTAAAACAAATAGATCACAGATGTATAAATATATCTTTTCTCTGGAATGAGAAACTGAAGATGTAAATAAGTTCTAGAATGTATGATAGATATTGTGAAATAGAAAATATTCAGAGGGAAATGGTGTGTAACAAGGGGAAAGAAAAAAATGTGATGGTAAAAAAGAGACAAAGTTTATGTATATGGAGGGTTAGGTTGGGTAGGGGAGTGGGAAAAAATGAAAATTAATTCTCATGCCAATACTTGTACAAATTCTCAATGTTGAGTGTGATCATGATGTGTCTATATAAGATGCTAATAAAAAATGTGAATCAAGTCATGTCATATTCTGGTAGAAACTCTTAATGTTGAATGCGATTATCATGTATATTCATAATATACCAATAAAGATAAATTTTAATAAAAGATTTAAGTTAAAAAATTTTTTATTTTGAGATAGGGTTTCACTTTGTAATTCAGGCTGGCCCTGAGCTCAGCCTCAAATTCATATCACAGCAATCCTCCTACCTCTGCCTCCCAAGTGCTAGGATTACAGGCATGAGCCACCACGCCTGGCACTGTGGTATGTGGTAATGATTGCTGCTAAGCGTGAGTCTCCACTCCCAGTATTGTATGTGGTTACCGAGTATTGAACCTCGGCCCTTGGGCTTGCAAGACAGGCACCAGAACCACTGAGCTAAATCCCCAGCCCCCCAAAAAATTTTTTTAAAAAAGATAATACTCAGAAATCTTAACTATGTCTGTTCTTTGATAGTAAGATTTCCATCAAAGAGAAATTTACTTTGACCAAATAATGACTTTTATACTCAACTACCCTACATCCAGCCAAAATATCTTTTTTGACATATCTCAGATGACTGAATGTATGGATGGATAATGTTATCAACATATATATACATATTCTAATATTTACAATATGTAGGGGACACATTTGTGCTGGCATCTTTCATTAAAACAATACTTTGAGAGAAATACTTGGTAGTAAGTCTTAAAAACACTAAAAATATTTTTGCATTTAATAGCCAAAATGTCTCAGTCATGGGAATTTAAGCTGTATGGGTAGAGGATTTTAAAACATGGAAAAGTCTGTGTGTGAAGAATTTTACCATAGTTAGATTTCCAATATCACCAAATTGGATACAACCAAAATAAATCAAAATGTAATATTGCACACATCTTTTTCCATTTGTAGTACAGTACAATATATGTCACTCTTGTTTTTGCTTAGTTAATTCCTACTGGTCTTCAGCTCTCAAGTTTAATGTCATTTTCTCAGAAAGGCCTTTCTTGCCCACCCAGTCAGGATTTGGGTCCTGCTAATACACCAGACAGCATATTCTCTTACAGCTAATACTTAATATATTTCCAGACTTATTTAATAAATATTGACACCCTTTCTTTTCCCAGAAAATGGCACACTACATGAGGCTATGGGCTACATTTTCTGACTATTGTATCTTCAGAGTTACTTGGTAGACATATGATTGAGATGTGTTGACTAGAGTTATTTAATATCATATAAAATAATATAAAATAACATGGTAAAATGTTTAAGAGAAAAGTATACAGGACTCAGGTTTATGTTTATCATGGCAGAAAATAAGATAGGTAGTAAATTTTTATACTACCTGTTTATGTTTGCACATGTGGTTTGGGTATAATAGGTCAGAAGAAGTCAGAGGTATAGAAACAATTTTATTAGAATGAGAGTTATGCAATTTCCTTCTATTAAAATTTCTTTGAATGTTCTCATATCTGTTATATCCAAAATAAATAAAAACCTGCTTTTTAAGTTACCTTAGTTTAATGGGATATAACTCATAGATATATGGTAATTTCTCTAAATAAGATATCAAGCATGCTTTGTAATCATAATGGTTGCCTTTTTAAAAAGATAATTGCATGTACATGTAATCACTCCACAGAATGATTATAAACTGTATGTTCTGCAAACATGCAGTAAAAATAAGATAAACATTAAAAATAATAATGAAAAATCACACAAAAAATTATGGTAAAATGTTTACCATGTAAAATTTTTACCCTGTAAACATTTTAAATAAAAATGAAAACATGTAAACTATTGTTTCACTAACACAGTTTTCCCATACAAAGAAATAATGAAAATGTCACTTTTAATCAAATGTATTATTTGAGTGAGTTCTGGGTTGATCTTTTCTTGGCACATGATATGTATTTCAGCAAAGAATTCTAGAATAGAGAGAGCTCAGGGTGTGTTTACACTGGGTTGAAGAAGGAGCTTTAAGTCAGATAATAATCCATGACTGGTACTCATTAGCAATTGTTATTTTTCAGATTGTCATGAATTACTGAAAATAATTATCTTTTCAAAAACAAAGTTGAATTTAGGCTTCATAGAAATGTTATAAAAATTAAATGAATATTGCATGCAAATTATATAACAGAGTCTGAGAACATTCAGCAAATGTTAGCTTCTGTTCACTATCATTAATAGTTAGGAGAAGCTAAGGACCATTTAGGCAAGTATTTATTTTTGCATGTGCAATGTAAATATCAATATACTTCCTAGAAACTAAATTTTGCAAAACTAGAGGAAAACATTCTAACCTTTTGCTCTATAAATGCAGAAGCTACTTTCTTTGCTTCAGTTAATGCATGTAACTGTTGATAATCTACTGGCTTATACTTGATTCTTTTCATCCCATTTTTCATCCAGACTGCCATATTATCTGTCATAAAAAAGAAAAATGAGAAATAATATCATGTTATTGGAACTCAAATATAGTTAAGGGGAAAATGTTTGCTCTCTATCTTATCATTAAATATTTTAAGCAGTAAGACACACTATATTGCAATGTCCATAACTTCTAGAAGTCCTTAGAGTATGGCTACTACATTCCTTGCAAAACAGTACTTCTAAAAGAGCAGAAAAGGAATAATTCCATAGAAGTTAATACATTGTAGATTTCAGAAAACTATAATGCCAATTCTGACCTCTCTAATTTATTATTTTTTTATCTAAAATGTATTAAGTATCCATTGTGAATATTTAAGCACCTCATCTTTAGTAATCATATTACATAAACAGATCCTTATAGATGTTCTTCTAGCTGACAGAAATCAAAACAATTTAAATTTGAAAAAAGGTTGACACTGAAAACTAAATATATAATAAGCAAAACAAAAAAAATAATTATGTCCCATATTTGAGTATTCTCCATCCAAAGGCACATGCTGTCATAATTTAGTATGACATTAACCTTCTTGATAAAGTAAAACATACGTAGAAAATACGCTAAGGAAAAGTACCATAAAATGAAATAACCTGAGAAATCCAAGCAAGAAAATGTACTTTGGTTTCAATTATATGAATAACTAATCTGTGCTACACAAAGTAATTAGGAATTGTTAGAGAAATCACAGGTCATGTAACTGTAAGAATCTTCCAAATACACACAGGATCAGCACAGTGGAGAAAAGCAAAGCTGTGCTGGTCACTGTTAAAGATTAAAACAGATCCATTATAAGAGAATTGGTCAACCATTCCATGTAACTGGAAAATGAACTTCTCTTTATTAAAATTTTGGAAATCAACGTTCCAACATTATTTCCTTTCCAAAGTGCACAATCCACTATCAACCATACGTGAGAATTGCAAATAGAAAAAGAAAAATACCTGAGCTAGCATTTCTCTGAACTGTCATCAAAAGCCCATCTCTCTTATTCCTGTTTTCCATATCTGCTGAGGAAAAATTAAACATTTAAATTGACATCTTGTTATTTTTTAAATGTTTTAAAGGATATGTTAATTAAAATACTTTCAAAAAAGAGGCCCAGAACTGGTTGCCATAACTGTGTGTATTATATAAAAGTAGCTTTCCCTGCCCCTAGGAAATCCTCTCTACAGTGTTTGTCTTCTATCTTGTTCTTGTACTTGGTCACTCCTTCCAATATTTTCCTTTAATCCTCCTTTATTGTCCTAGCTGACAATTCAGTGACTAAATAGCTCTGTACATTTTATCTTGAGTTCCTGGGAGGAAGGAAATGAAATACAATGAAGAATAAATTACTATTTCTACTACAAGTAATGGATTTGGAGATGAACCAGCCAGAGTTCCCTTGCAGGGAAGACTCAGTGACTGTCTATTGGAATGTAGACTGACTGCAGACAGCCTATATCTGTCACTTCCTTCAGGGTTGAGCAGATAAGAGTGTCATCTGTACCCTTAAGAGGACAGCCAAACCCAGTGATTGAGCAAAGCAGGTATGCAGCAGTCTGGATTCAATTTAGGACACTCTGATGTCAAATATTTGCTATAGAATTCATTGGAATGGCAAGGAAGTTGAAGTCTTCATCTGTCAGTATTGCTTCCTCCTTCCTCCACTAGGTGTAGGTCTCTGACAGTCATCTGTTGCAACATTTACTTCCTGAAAACTCAACTTGGTATAGCACTGAAATAAACTGGCATCTTTTTAGGAACACAACACCCACAGGGCAAACAAAATAGTCAAATGGCTTTGTAAGTAACAACACCCACTTTTCATAAAATTATGTTCTAGTCTACTAGTCTGAAGCAACCATATCTAGTGGCCTTTTCTATATAAATATAAAATTTCTACAAGGTCTTGGGCAAGAAAGTCTGGTCTCAAGGCTTTAATAAGATTGAAAATTCTCCATTTATAGAGGTTTCTACTTTCATCCACATCTTTCTCATTAAGATTTTCCTTCTAAAATATATACATCCACTATGCCCTTTTTCAGGGTCTCAGCACCAATCCAGCCCCCTACTGTTTGGATGGTAGCAGAAGCTCCATTTTGTATCCTTTCAGTCCATTCTCCATGCCATGATCCTTTAAAAACTCTAATCTGAGCTTGTTTGAAATCCTCACAGTGGTTTCCAATTGCACCTTTAAAACAGCATCCAGGGCCAGGGACTTAGCTCAGTGGTTCCAGTGCCTGCCTCCTGAGTTAGAACCTCATAACCTAAATAAATAAATAAAATAGCATCCAAACTACTTTTAATGGCCTATACAATCCAGCATGACCTCACCTCAGTCATTGCTTCTCTCATCTGCTTCATACATTCCAACTACACTGGTCTTTCTCGTTCTCTAATAAACCATGTCCATACTGCCTCAGGGCTTTCCTACCGACTGCTCCCTCTGCCTTACAGATACTTCTTTTCTCTAATTACCCACCTAGTTTCTTCCCAGACTGCATCTCAACCAACAGTTGCCTCCTCAGAGAGACTCAATCAGACCTTTCTAATTAAGTGTTATGGTTGAGATCTTACATGTCCCCCAAAAGTGTCATTGTGTTGAAATCCTTCACCACTGGCTTGGAGGAACTGATTAGATGGATCAAAGGGTCTCTAAATTCATCAAATGGCTTAATCCACCACTGAGTTCATTAGCTGAACTAACGGGGCCTAGCTGGAGCAAGCAGGTCATTCTGGTCTTGACTCTTGTCTTATCCTAGCCACTCCCTCTCTGGCCTTTTCATGTTCTACTTCCTGGCTGCCTTGAGGTGAGCAGCCTGCCTCTGCCATGTCCCCCTGCAATGATGTTTCTGCCTCCCTACAGGCTCAGACACAACAGATTCAAGTAATGATGGACTAAAACCACTGTGCCCATGAGTCAGAATTAAACTTGCCTTCTTTAAATTCATTTTTTCAAGTTTGGTCACAACAGAAAAACAAACTAAAACAATAAGGGAGGGCCTCAAGTTTCTCTGTCAACCTCTTCTCTACCATGATAATTTGTATCAGTCTTCATATTTGTAGGCTGAATTATCTGAAGTCTTTTTCCACCAAGAGATATGTTTACTGTGTCTTGTTTCTTTTTTTTTTTTTTATTCTTTTTTTTTTTTTTTTTTT
>PVIR01025724.1:0-24626 GCA_004026965.1 Petromus typicus | reverse complement strand
CAGAGGTAGCCCCAGCAAGACCACAGAAATAGACTTAGCCATGCCTTTGAATGTGAAGTTATCATCATTTGTGTCCTTAATGTCAGACAAGGAGCTACAAGATTTAATGTTTTTCCCTGTGAATTTTGACCTTTCTTTGCTCCAATTTTTCATTATTTTTAAATTTTTCCTTTTGGGAATGAGAATATTAAGCCTGTGTGTGCTGTTCTGCTTGGGAAGCCAATAACTTTCTTTCCCCAGTGGCTCACAACTAAGAATTTGCCTTGTGTCTCAAAGGAGAGTTTGGGCTTGAACTTTTGGAAATTCTGGAACTTTGAAAACAATGAGGATGCTTGGAGATACATGGGATTATTTTTTTTGTTGTATGATGGATATGAACTTTGAAGGACAGGGGTGAAATGTTATGCGTTGAATGCTAACTGTTCTCCCCAAAGCCATGTGTTGATTCTTGTTGAAATCTTAGTTCTTAGTCCAAAGTGTTACTGGGAGATGGTATAATTCTTAGTATTCTAAGATTAGGGGAAGAAAGTTAACTAGTATGAGGACATGTCCTAGTATGAAGAGGATAGGAGACATGGTATGTTTTTCTTTCTTTTTCTGTCTGTGTGTCTTGTCTCTCTCTTTCTTTTCCTCTCTGTCTCTCTTTACTTCACCAAAATTCCTCTGCCATGTCTTCCTACCATGACTAACAGCCTTGATGAAGTTCAAAAGCAAGAGCCAAAGTGGTCATTGACTGAAATCTCTGAAATTTTGAGAAAAGGTTAATCTCCTTCTTACAAACTGATTTTTTTCAGGTGTTCTGTCAAGAGATAGAAAGCTGATATAGCTGGTAAGATGTCTAGATAGTGAAACATGGAAAGGTTATTTCTCTGACTTGGAAAGAACAGAACCAGAGACTTGGGTTAGGATGCCAATGAATATATTGTCTTAGTGGGGACCCTGGACAACTAATCCCCTAGTCTTTAATGAATATTAGCTTCTCCTCCTGCCACCAAAATAATGCTGAAACTCTGCTGGGTGGTGAAATATGTATCTCTGCCCCAAATCTATTTTTAATCCTCTTTCTGCCCACCATATACATTACTAGATGAACAAACACAAGTGACACCTTTGGAAAATGTTTGGGTTACTAAATGAGGAAAAGGAACATATGCTGATGATCCTACAGAAACTATTGGCAATAAGCATCAAAGGAGGATGGGAGTAAGAAGGGTTCTAAATAAATGGCTGTGGAAAATAAGCCTCAAAAACTGAGTGCTTTTCTATCAGATTTCACTTTTTGTCAAAAAGAGTTTAACCCACTGGCAAGAACCTTGGGAAATTATATGAGCAACCTGTTGTATCTTTTCTTAGAAGCTCAGAAATTGAAACAGTTGAATTAAAAGAATTCTCAGGTCGATAACATGACCAATGACTGGGAAAATATGGGTTGACTAATGTGATTAGAGAAAGGGATGAATGAAAAATATACAAATAACAAGGAATAGAGAGTAATGAATGATAGTGTATTATTTGGGGGCAAGAAATGTTGTTTAGTTCTTTCCTGAATAAAGGCCACATGATCTGAGCTCCCTCATGGGTAAGACCACAAGTTCTGTATTAGTTAGTGTTTATTATTATACAACATAACAAGGAGGGAGTGCAGACACATACAAGGAATAACATTATTAATACACTGTCAAGATGTAAAAGAGGAGTAACTGTATTCTTGTGAAGGACAAGTCAGTTAACAAGGCACCTGTGCTATTGTGCAGGTCATCGCTAAAAAAGCCACCTGTGCTTTCTTTAGCTAATATTTGATCTTGGAGAATGGCTATAATTCCTCAGCTCCAGAGTCATTATTCCTCAGCTGCAATGTTTTCTTGCTATTCTTTTCATCAATCACTGGGACCACAATTGTAACCTTTGGCATAGGGTACACCAACCAAAAGGTCAATTAGTAATTTATACTTACCCCTTGGAATGGCTCATAATTTTTATCACTAGCCAAATTCATAAGCCAAATCCATAATATCTAAAGCCTGTTCAGTATGGCTTTGAGCTGGCCTCCTGCAAAGCAGAGGTGGTACAGCAGATGGTAGAAAACGGGTCAGGACTTAACTCAGTGGTTCCGTCATCTGCCTGGTAAGTTCAATGTCCCAAGTATGATCCCTGATACCACATACCACAATGCTGGGCCTGGTGGCTCATGTCTATAATCCCAGCACTCAGGAGGCAGAGGCAGCAGGGTTGATATGAGTTCATGTGTTCGAGGCTAACCTGGGCTATTTAGTGAGTTTGAGGGACATCCCAAATTATAAAGTGAGACCAGTCTCAAAAAATAAAAATAATAAAAATAAAAAAACCACTGAAAAGAGCTGGGAGAAATGGTGGAAAAAAGACTCAGAGAGCTGGAAATGTGACAGTGAAGCAAGACAAAACAACTCCAAACTCTGTTCTTTCTGAGTGAGGATACAGATGACATTCTCTTTTCTAAAGCAACAATAAGTGTGTTGGTAAATTTAGAAGAGGAACATAGACTGTTGAAAGATTTGAGCACAATGTAAAATCTCAGTGAATTTGCACTCAGTCTAGGCCAGCGATGGTGAAACTTTTGGAGACTAAGTGCCCAAATTGCAACACAAAACCTACTAATTTATGACATAATGTCAATTAAACCCAAATACTGAAGCTTTAGCTTAGAAAAATAACTCATTCATTAATGTGTTTTGTTAAAAGAAAAACAGGATAACACATAGCTATAGATTTATTGTCACTAATCTAGGCACTAATATGAAGATATCATCAAGAAACTTTTAAAACTTCAATAATCACAATTAAAAGATCGATAGCATAAAGTGGGAATGCCAACTATCCTTCTCTATAATGTCCTACAAAACTGAAGTAGAAGCAATTTTACAAGCTTTTGCAAGATAAAGTAAATTAAAAATCTCAGTAATTTGAGCACAAAGTGAAGATGAATTATAGAAGCATTATTATTTGGACTACATTAGTTCACTGAAATAAAGTTTTCATATACCAGTTTCACTTATAGTTAAGTTGAGATATGAAACTGAGGACTGGCTGGTACAATAGCATGAATAAGGAAAAGCACTGGGTTACACTTTCTACATCAAGACCTCCAAATATCCAACATATGGTCTTGCATGGTAGTTCCTTTCTGAGCCAGTGAACTGCCAGGAATTTATTAAAGGCAGAAGTACTGTGGTAAGCCTGAGGAACTAAATAGGTTTTTATAATAGAGCCCTATGACCAGACTACTTTGTACATAGTAGTTCTTACACAATACGATCTGTACAATCTATTGACAAAATCTAGCTCCTCCACTATGACTATTGATTGTGATATGGCAACTTGACTGGACTTTTAGCTCTGCCTGTGGAGTGTGTCTACAGATGACTGGCACAGAGGACAGTAAAATGAGGGGGGATCACCCAACAGGCTTATAGCCTAGAAAAAACAAAAGAGGCAGAAGGATTTTTGTTCTTGCTTCTGTTAATGTGAAGTATTTCTTTTATTAATTTGTGTATGTTGAATCATCCGTTTACTCCTAGAATGAATCCTACTTGAATGTGGGATGTTATCTTTTTGATAATTTACTGAAATCTCTCTGCTAGTACCTTATGAAGAATTTTTTATCTGTGTTCATCGAAGAGATTGGCCTGTTGCTCTCTTTTCAGTCCTTTTCTGATCTTGGTATCAAGGCAATGCTTGCTTCTGAGAATGACTTTGGAAGTACTGCTTCTCTTCCTGTCTCATTAAAAAGTTTGAGAAGTATTGACCTTAACTCTTCTCTGAAGTCCTTGTAGAATTCCGTATGGTGCAGACTTTTCTTAGTTGGTGGTTTTTTTTATTACTTCTTTAATTTCAATGACTGATACTGGATTGTTGAAGTTTTTATCTTCTTGATGTAGCTTTGGTAATATATATGTATCCAAGAATCTGTCCATTTCTTCTGAATTTTTCAATTTATTAAAGTATAGATTCTCAAAATCTCAAAATAATGATTAATCATCTAGATTTATGCAGAATCCATTGTAATTTCACCCTTTACATTTTAATTGCATGAATTTTGATTATTCCCTTCCTTTCATTTTATTTATTCTTTCTAAGAAATCAGTTGGTGCTTGCTTTTTGAAGGTCTATTCCTCTTGGCTGGGTATGTCTTTTGTTACTTGCATTTCACACACCAGTTTCTTTAACTTTCCAGTGCAGACTCATGCCTGTGACTATCAGGAGATTCAAAGTCTTCAGCCCTGAACTATTGCTGGATCTCTAATCCCTCTTGCTCTTCAACTTCCAGATTCTTGAGCCATGAAGCTACTAGACCCTCTATCTCTCCAGCATGCAGACAGCTGCTGTGAAATCTCCTGCCTTTATCCTGTAAACCTATCTAATAAACCTCCTTTCATAATTATATAGACATTTCCTATGATTTTAGTCCTTCAGAGAACCCTAAACAACCATTATGGCTTGTGCTGAGATGTCTTCCCAAACCCTTATCTGGTCTTCAATGGGACTTTTTCAAAGGTGGCTAGAACTAGAGTGTGTGATTAATTCATGCTGCAATGCTAGGCCCAAGATCACTAGGCTTGAGAGTATGAGTGCTATCTGCCTTAAGGAGTCTGGATAAAGGGGAAGACAGAAGATGTTAAAGTCTCTTGCTGTTTTTACTGTCTTGCACTGACATGAACTGTTACCCCTCTGCCACTCTGGCTTGGAGAGAGCCAAATATGGACTGAAATCTCCACGACTATGAATCAAATAAACCTTTCCCCTCTTAACTCTGTGTATTGAATATTTTGTCTCAACAACAATAGAAAAGTAACTAATACATTAATACTATACTAATGGAAAATAGCAATTTATTCTTTGGGTTATTTAAAGGATTAAATAACATTATATTAAAAACCTCTTAGAAAATAAGTTCCCAGCAATTAAGGATTTTGCTAGTTTTCTTAATACTGTTAAGTTCCATGCAATGACAAATTTGTCTTATTTATTAAATTTCAATGTGGTTCTTTTTTAAAACTCTTCTTTCTTTTTTCTTTCAGAACAGAATGGATGACTTCTGATGGTTTTTCTACCTGTTACTGAGTTTTCCTTGCTTATCCTGTCTATTGATAAGAAATCCAAATAATTCATTTTTATAAGTTCACTTTATTATTACTTAGTTTATTTCTGTTTTTTGTTTTTGTTTTTTATCAGTTTAGTTTGATTCTTTCTTATGGCTCTTATCTCTCCTTTGACATCTCTCATATTTTCACATATGTGCATATTCACAACTTTTTCAATAGGCTGTTACCACCTTGTTAATATTGCAACATCCCCATTTGATCACTCTAACATTTTCCCCATTTTTCAGTCTCTTTCTCTGTGTTTCTTTATTATCATGTTTTCATTTGTATGCTACATAATTTTAACTGAATATTCTATAAGATGATTTGTCAGTAAAGTATATACTTAAAGGTAGAGGTCCTCTTTGTGATAGCAACCTCAGCCTTTCTCTTGGTCCCCATGTAAATCAGCTGATCAGTGTGTAACGTAACTCTCTTGTGTTTTGGAAGTGGTTCCAAATTGACAGGTTAAACAACATTTACTCTGTAAAAATGAAGTTGGAGTTGATTTCTTGCCTATTTTGCCAAAGCCAGTTTTTTCCTACTATATTTTGCTAAGGATGGAACAGTTTGCATTTGGATGAATCTCCCTTTTGAAATTGAGTTTATCTGGTTGTTCTTTTAATCTCAGGTCTCTTATAAGCTCAAAATTATTATTCTGTTAAATATTTGCATTTTCTTATTGTCTGAGCTGAAGTAAATTTTAACTACAATTTCATAATTTTATAGACATAGGATTAGAATTCATAATACCTTTCAAACATATATGGAATGTACAGTTACACTACAAATTTCTCTTTTATGTCATTGACTTGGAATTCCTCCTCTTTTGTCCCCACTTGACTTGGTAGGAGCTCATCAGTTTTATTATTTTCTTTGAAGAAGTAATTTTTGGCTCATTTTTTTCTCTTAAGAATGCTTTGTATTTTATTGATTCTTTTTCTTCTCTATTTCTTCTCTTTGTGCTAAGTTTTCTCTTTCTAGCTTTTAGAGTTGAGAACTTAGGCTATTGACTTAAAATTTCTTTAATACTAGACAAAAGCATTGAGTAAAATTTCCTTCAAAGCATAGTTTCTGCTGCATCAAGCAAATTGTGCTTTCATTGAGTTTGAAATACTTGCAAGTTTCTAGTTTAAATCATAGACTGGTTCTGAAATGTGTATAAAGTTTCAAAAAACTGAGTATTTATTTATATCCTATTTTTATTGATTTATAACTTAATCCATACTTGTTATGGTTGCACTATTTAAAAATTCCTTAATTCTTGAGGCATGCTTTAACCTATCTTGTTTTAGACAGCCATCTCTTTGCCATTGAAAGCTGTGTACTCTGCATTTGTAACAGTAATGTTCTAGAAATGCTAATTAAATTCAGCTTAGTGATAGCATTCTCTTTCCTGCGGATGTTCTATTTTATCAGTTTTGAAGGAAGAGATTAAAACTTTACTTTCTTTGTGACATGGTGGGATTACAGGCCTGAGCCACCACACTTGGGATTGTGCTATGTGGTACCAGGAATCGAACGCTGGATGTTGTGCTTGCCATGCAGATGCTGGAACCATTGAGCTAAATCCCAGGCCTGAAAACTTTCAAAAAATATTTAAGGCTTTATAAATTTGTCCTTTTTTTCTTAAATTTTGCTTCCTTTACAGACATTTAGGAATATAATGATAAGCATAAAGTATTGGCCATTTTATCATTATGCTCTATGGAGCTTGTTGTTACCTTTCCCTCAGATTTCATTGATGGCTTGGAGTTTATGGTAGATAATTTTCTTTTCTTTTCTTTTAGCTATAATGATCTTATAGCATTATACAGTTATTTACTGCTTTTTTCCTTTGGACTATGTTGACAAGTTGTTTTCTTTATATGTTATAAATTTTGTATGTAATGAGTTGTGTTTAATTTTAGCAATAACTTTTTAAAGAATTAGAAAAAGAAACAATGGTCTATAATATTGAATTATTTAATTTCCACTTTTTAAACTTTTTTTCTTTAAGTTTATTCCTCTTGGGTTCTCTCTTTCTACAGCCTAAAGAATTTTTGTCATTACTGTATTTGTTGTAGTTGGAATCTGTGGGCAACATAGTGTGAACTTTAGTTTAGCTGAAAAAAATTCATCTCCTATTCTTTCTTGAAAGATATTTTATCAGGCCATTAATGTTTAGAGATTATGTTCCTTTCCTCTGGCTGTAATCTCCCTCACTGTTTCTAGGTCAATTGGTTTTGTTTTGTTTTCTGACTTGCTTTGTTTCTGATGAGAAGTCAGACTCTGTTCTCTGATTTGAAGATTCTTTATATGATTTTCAATATTGATACATAAAATATACTGTAAAAAACTCATTATTATGAGAAACAAATGAAATAAAAACAGAAAGTTTGACTATGGTCTATGTAAGTGGAAATACTGATTTAGATTATTAGTGCTAGTAGTGTAACTTAATGAGGATACATAAGAGGAGATAGACTGTATTTCGGATGTTAAGTCAAGGGCCCAGGGAAGAATTTGTATAGAATGTGCTCTATGGATAACCACTGACAGATTCAGGATCACCATACTTCTGAACTACCCATCATTGCCCTATCTCAGTGTCTAACTTGGTACAAGCTCAGCAACCATTGGGACATCAATTGTGACCTTTGGCATAGGGAAGTTTATCTCCACCCACCAACCAAAAGGTCAACTAGCAATTCATACTTAGCCCTTTGAGTGACTCATAATTTAATCAACAGCCAAATTCATGAGCCAAATCCATAATATCTAAAGCCTGCTCAGTGTGGCTTTGAGCTGGTCTCTTGCAAAGCAAAGGTGGGATAAGAGATGATAGAAATAGTGGGGAAAAGACTCAGAGAGCTGGAAATGTGACAGTGAAGCAAGACAACACAACTCCAAACTCTGTTCTTTCTGAGTGAGGAAACAGATGACATTCTCTTTCCTAAAGCAACAATAAGTTTGTTGATAAAGTTAGAAGAGGAACATAGATTGTTGAAAGATTTGTGCACAATGTAAAATCTCAGTGAATTTGCACTCAGTCTAGGCCAGCGATGGTGAAACTTTTGGAGACCAAGTGCCCAAATTGCAACACAAAACTTATTTATTAATGACATAATTTCAATTAAATTTGAATATTGAAGCTTTAGTTTAGAAAAATAACTCATGCATTAATGTCTTTTGTTAAAAGAAAAACACGATAACACATATTTATAGGTTTACTGTCACTAATCTAGGCACTAATATGAAGATATCATCAAGAAACTTTTAAAACTTCAATAACCACAATTAAAAGATGAATAGAATAAACTGACAATGCCAAGTATCCTTCTCAATTCTGTATTACAAAACTGAGGTAGAAGCAATATTACAAGACATCTAATAAAACATAAAGTGAAAATCAATTATTTTTATTAATCCTAGGAAAGAACCAAAGTTACGGTCAAATTATTACACCATATCTGAAGAGTAAGGTGTTTCCAGAGACATATAGCAGCATGTTCTTGTTGCCTAAAGTAAAATAAACAGAAATATAAACAAGAAGGAAATTTACATATGTGAAATACTCAGGTTGAGAGAACACAGTCATGAGAGTAGGAAGCTCTGGGGATGGAATTTTTAAGGGCTTCTGACAATTTTCATTAGTCTTTTTTCCCCAAGATCCTACCATTTACTTACAGTAAGGGTCTCAGAGAAACACATGTAGACCTAATAAAAGGGATAACTGCTTTGAAACACACCCGGAACCTTCTTTTGGACAGAGGCCTACCTTCCAGGGAATGGTTCATATTAAGGGTCAGTTCTCAAACTCAGTCCCAGCCAGAGGAAAAAGAATTCTCCTCACTTTTGCAGGCTTCCTTTTAAAGTCAGATGTGAGAAAAATATTGGCAGTGCTTTCAGGGAAACAATCGGAGATGCCACATTCAAGGCAAGTCAGGATCAGGACTAAGAAAGACAGTTATGACTGCAGAAAAGACTGAACACCAGAGAACTGTATCCTGAGACAAAGTCCCACACATGCCTGAGATTTAAGTGACATGTTAAAGAACATTTCTCCTCCCTCACAACAAGGCCCCAGAATAACAAAGACTGAATCACAGATGTAAAATGTACAGTCACAGGCTCTGAGTAGTCCTTAAGGAAGAGAAGGGAAAAGAAGGAAGATTAACATAAAAATAGTGGACATATTCTGCCCTCTCATAACTATACCTTTAGTAACCACTCAGGCACAGGTGAAGGCAAGAGTTAAGAAAGAGTTAACAGGCTTTGTACAGAAAATCCTCTGTGCTATGCAAGCTGGGAAAACTGACCTTGGACTGAGTCTTAGGACAACAAACCTTGGTTTAGATAATTCTTGGCACCAAACTTGTCAGCTTCAGTTTTCCTGGGAGAAGCTGACTCCTTCCCCAGGAATACAGGCCAAAGATTGTTAGGAAGGATGGGAGCAGAGTTTGTTATTATCAAGGACTCTAGAAATTTCTCAAAATAATGTGGCTTCTGACTAAAGCTCTGACCAATATACATCCAGTTATAATGACCACATCTGCCTTTTGGCTTGGTGCTATTTTTGTCTGAAATAAGAAGAAATAGAACATTTCTCCTCCCTCACAACAAGGCCCCAGAATAATGAAGGTGAAAAAGCTTAGATTTTGGTTTGGCCCAAGAAAAGGCTGTTATGATCTTCTGCCATCTATCAGTGCTAGTGCTATTCTCATGCTGTTTTTCTAGTGATGATGCATTGAGTAGTAAAGTGGAACTACTTTTTCTGTCTTTGTACTTTCTTCCTAATTTCTAAATATAAATATTTCTTAAACTTCCTTGGGTGTGTAGTGGCTTTATTCATGGATTGAGACAGTAAAATTTATTAAAGGTGTACAACAGTTGACAAATTGCCCTTGTCAACACAATAGGCTAACTGCTTATCAAATTAGTACAAATCTTCATACTAAAAGATTATATACCTCAGCCCCTTTTATTTAATCCATTTTTAAATAAAAAATGACAAGATCTACCACAGAGGCAGGAAAGAAAATAGTCTGAAGAAATTAGGCATCTGAGTAACATTAACATTAAGACAAAGATCTTGGAATTATTAGATACACGGTTTTAAAAATAGTTATGATTAATGTGCTTCCTAAACTTCCATATATTAATGTTTTAATCCCAGTTCCTCGAATATAACCATATTTGTAGACAATCTTCAAAGCAATTTATTAAGATAAGATCTTTAAAGAAGACTCGCCTTGGATCTACTGTCATCCTCCTAAGATGAGCTAATTTGCTTTCAAAAACATACAGAAAGAAAAATACAAAAAGAATCAGGACGAGCATCTTCAGGTAGAAATGCTCTCTCAAGACAGAAGGAGTCGATCCTGTCAGCACTTTGACCTTGGCCTTTTAGCTTCCAGTAGTGTGAAGGAAAAGAGACCCAGTAAATGAATACAGGAAGTACTAGATGCTACCTACAAGATGAACAATTTCATCTGGAAAACTGACCATTTGATTTTGGTATTTAAATTTAACCTTTTACCTAGGGTAACTGGGAAATTCTATTCTTTTCTAGAGAATAGATTTTATGTTACTTTCATTTAAGTTCTTCATAAAACCCCAAATCTCTAAGGCATATAATGCAATGAATTCATACTGTGGGCAATCAATAAGCCTCTTCCTCCCACTGCTACAGATACTTCCACATCCACATTTTATTCTCATTCCTCCAATTTGAACTATAGGCCTTTCTCTGAATCAATCATTATTTGTTAGAAGCCAGGGAAGATCTTAATTCCCAGAAGAGCAAGTATCACCATATAACTGTAGTGAGGGCTTCAGAGAGAGCTGGGAATTCATCTATTTTTGCTGAACCCTTGAAAAGATCCTATTTTTTTCTATCACATATATTCAGATTTGAGGCTAGATAAGGGCTTTCACAGAAAAATAATATTATCAATCATAACATTCATTTTTAGAGTTTATGAAATCATAGAAATAATCTTTCATTCATTTAACTGATTAGGTAGTCAAGCTTCAGAGATGATAAACACCATGCATGGTCCTGACCGACGAGCAAGGTGTTATGAGTGCAGGTCCCTGGATTCTGAGTCTTTGTCACCAAACATCAAATGTGAAAGCGAAATATAGTTTCTGATAAGAGAATTCAGTGGCATGAAAAATTGAAATTATTTTCCCACATCTAAAGAAATCAGATGCAGTTAATGCTCCCTTGTATAAATATAATCCTTCCGTGACTACAAATCATCAATCTCCAAACACTCTGAAATTGAAGCAGCGTAGCATGAAAACCTTGATGTCTAAGATTGTTAAGCTAAATCTCGGCAGTAATAAAAAAAAGTTAATGGCCACTCTAAAAGGGAATTACAATGACAAAATGAAAATATGCTCATTTTACAGAGAAATCTTTAATACTTTTGTAAAAATACTTTGTAAAAAAGATGAACCCTAGTATTTTAAATACTTAAACCCTCACCTTTAGAATGAAATCAGATTAAAACTGACTGACTGGCCTAAATGGTGAATTATTTCCTTACACTGCTCTACTCAGCTAATGAGAAGAAATGACTGTGCTACTTTTCCTGAAAAGAAATCAGTTTATGCTCCCATGGTGTTGAACAACAGGAAATGACAATTCTTGTTTCATATCCAACAATCAACCATGTGAAACTTAAGCTATTCAAAATATTTTATTGCTTTTAATAAGAAGATCATATGTGTACAAACCACCCGCACAGACATATAAACATAGACACACATAAATAAATACACACAAACATATCTATACATGTATATATACACATATCTATGTACACATAGATACACAAACGCAGACACAGATATATAAATAGAGAAAGGAGAAAGTCAGAGAGAGAAATAAAAATTCCATGATGCATTCATTTCTTCTCCGGAAGTTACTCTGAAGCTTAACAAAAAAGTGTACTGGATCCAAACAATCTCAGATGAGAGTGCTGACCTCTCCCTAAAGGGATTCCTGGGGTGAGAAATGATGTTTTTATTGTCTCCTGAGCTAACAGCACTCTTCACCGGAGTTAAGAGAAAAACAAAGTTTTGAATAAGACATGTTTGTCATTCTGATATTTCAGGTGTCTTTTATTTGAGTGATAGTATTCCCATGAATAGAAGGATTTCAAACCTAATTTTGCCTCCGCTTCTTTCAGTAGCTGGTTGTGGAATCATCAAAGTACAAGGAGCAGGAAAAGCACATTGTCACTTCGTCTCATTTCCACAGCTTTTAAATAGCAAAGGAGGAAATGAAAAACTGTTTTTCAGTCAGGAAGATTTTATATTAAAAATCCTTTCTTACGATTTGTAAGCCTAGTGGTACTCTGTGGTTTAAGCGAAATTCCTCTTCTAGACCCTTCTCCCTTTCAGAAATGGCAATCTAGCTGCATCTAAAAACTCTTCAGTGAAATTATAATTCAGTGCTTTGATCTAGTTCTTTTCATTTAAAGTATAGAAATATTTCATAAATGGCAAGAACATGGTTATTTATGTGGAATCATTTGGCAGCACAAGAACATCTTTCTTCCTCAGCGTGGCTTGGAACAGGAAGATATTGTTTGACAGGAGAGATAATCACATTGACTGATCTGAACCACAGATTTAGAAAAATCGATCTCCAGGGAGAAGCAGCAGCCTCGCTTCAATTCCAATTCACATCTTGGAAGGAATAAAGTGAACTCTTCTCTAAATGGCTTTTCAAAGAGTCTGCACAACATTTAAAAAGATGTCTACTTGATCACAGTTCTGTACCTTAGCTACTTGTCCCTTAGTGCCACCAGCATTAACCATACATAAGGTACAAAGCTGTGCTACCGACACCAGTTGGAGTTATTTACCTTTGAAATATTAAGTAGATGACATAAAAATGCACCAAATGAATCCCAACAGGAAGAGCTTGTCCAGTTGTTCTGTTTGTTATGTATGTATATATGTATGTATGTATGTATGTATGTATGTATGTATTTACAATGAGAAAAAAGATTACAGGTCTTTCTTTTTTTTTTTACTGTCACAAACCTTATCCTAAAAATAAAAGCAGCTATTTTGCACATTTGATAAAAAGTCGTTAACTTAGAGGCCTCTGACTGTGGAATTCTCTCTCTTGGCTTGACCCTGACCACCTGGACTCTCCCGTGCTCAGGTTAATGCCTCATCTCTCCTAGACAAAGACTTTATTAAACGTGCTCCTTCACTCTCCCTCAGCCCCTAACCCTGATCACTCCATCCTATCTCAACACCAGTCCTTACATTCTCTTCAGAATGCTCCCTCTGTGCGAAAGGAAATTATTGAATGGCAGGGAGCTTGTATTATTTGTATCCAATTTCCATTCCTTCAGTGTAGTGTGTATCATAGTACCAATGATGCATTCATGTCTGTTGACATAAAATATAAACCATAGACCAAAAAGCTAACAGACAGAAACTTTCACAATTTCCTCCAAAATATTTATATGTATAGGATCACTGTAATCACTTCTAAAATTCTGCAGACATTCCAGGAAAGTCTCACGTTAAAAAAAAAAACCAATTTGGTAACTTTGTTATTTCTGTTACAGCCTCTTCTGTATTTTGCTTCTTGCTCTGTGCAAATTATGCTGGCCCAGTTTGACACATGCTTCATTATCATTCGTTATACCAAGTTCCTGACAGGGAGCTCATCTTAAATCTTCCCTAACCAACTTGCATAGAGACACTTTCCATTTTCTCCAGTCCTGTGAATTTGTCCCTGTTTCACCTGCATGCTTTCTTTTAGTTCTAGACTAATTTTAGTTCTTTTTTTATATACAATATAGCTTGTTCCTAAAATCTATAGAAATGCTTTCAATTTTGCAATCTTACTAAAACAGATATCCACGCATGTGTAGAGTATACGTTAAAACAGTATTGCCCCTTTATAGCACTATTTCAACAAAGCAAGCAATTCAGACAGGAGAAAAAAAGATCTATCAGGCTAAAATTAAATATTGAAGTTCATAAGTAAATATTCAGCAAAGAGTGATGTTTAAGGGGTTAACATCTGACTAGTATTGCTATAAACAAATCGTCTCCTAATTGGTCTCATGGCGTATTTCTCCCTGTGAATGATTTGCACTTTTTATTTGCATGTACTCCCCAAGGCATCTGTGACAATGCATTATTTGTATTTGTCTAAGATGCCTCCCCACACACCGATGGCAAATCTCTTTTCCTATACCTGATGACTAAAGAGCAGCCCTCCTCTTCTACAGAAATTTTTTTTTTTTTTTTTTTAGGTTTTTTGAGACAGGGTCTCGCTTTTTTGTGGTTCAGGCTGGCCCTGAGCTCAGCCTCCAACTCACATCACAATCCTCCTGCCTCTGCCTCCCGAGTGCTGGGATTACAGGCGTGAGCCACCACGCCTGGCACTGTGGTATGTGGTACTGGTTGCGCTGGGTGTGGGTCTCCACACCCAGTATTGTTATGTGGTTACCAGGGAATCAAACCCGGGCCCTTGCGCTTGCAAGACAGGTGCCGGAACCACTGAGCTAACTCCCTGGCCCCTTCTACAGAAATCTTAAATTCCCTCCTTACACAAGAGTCCTTCCAAGTGGCTCTAGTTGCAATCTATGAACACCGATTTCTGCAGAAAGTTGTCAGATGTTCTTTTCCATCCTCTAGGGATGCTTCTGCTCTAAGATAATTCCCCCTCATTTCACCTCCTTAGGGGATTTTAAAGAAAAAGACATGGACAATGAAAGCAAGCCAACACATATACAAAAAGCTTGTTGCAGTTGTATTTTTAAATCTTCTATTCTGAATTTGTCTGGTCTACAGGAAATGACACCATTAAATGTTCTCATCTTTGGAGTTCACAACTGGACTGGGTTAGTGATTCTGAAGTCTACATATTTTCAGATCAAATCAAAATGTTTAAAGTAATTTTCCTCAGCACTGGCCATTGAAGCTAGGGGCTTTACAATGAATACTTGTTCAGTTGTTCCAGTTGGGCTTGAACTGGAGACCTTCCTGCTTTTGTTTTTCAGAGAGATTAGACATTGCTGGGACTACAAGTGTGTGACACCATGTTCACCATATTTTGAACTGAAAACACACCAAACATACTCAGTATCTTAGACTATGTTCCTCTAACTTTCATGTGCACAGAAATTACTGGAGGATCTTAAAAATGCAGGTCTTGAGAGTGGAATGAAGCCCGAGGCACAAGTGCTGAGGTGAGATGCACCGCCACACACCTGAGCAGAAGGGCTTCACAGAGCATTTCCACAATGTAGTCAATCTCACCGTGGGACAGTTCGTGTTCTAAAGAGTCTGTCCTAGTGAGCTGCGTGGGCCTAGTTAGACACTCTCCTTAGACCAATATTAGAAACAAATAAATTGACTCAGGGATAGTGATCTTTTTACAGCTTTGAATGATAATCAATAGCCTGCTGTAGCATATACCCAAAAACCATTACTGAACTAATTCATTCTTCAGTATTTTTTTAAATGATTGAAACATCTTTGTAGAGAAGCAACATTCTAACAGGACCCTTTAAATACAAAAGTTTAATTGCAAGTGTTTTATTATTCATTGAAATGAAAAAGAAGAACTTGTCAGGTAACTCTCATGTAGTAATTATCAGCTTATAACTGAAAATGTGAATAATGGAAATCAATGCACACATATGCTGAAGTGAATGTGCTGCCCCAGAGAGTAACCAGAAATGACCAAATATAGTTTTTTATCTCTACCTAAAATGTTTTAAAAATGATGCTACAAAACATACTGTCACTGTTATGTGGGACTATTATATCACCAAGATATATTTCTGGCATTATGAATATCACCCACCTGACACGGTGCCATTTATCAGCTTTCATTATCTAATTTCAATTTGAGAAGCTTTCTTTCTACTCAGTATCAGATATTATTAAATGAAAAATTTGGGGAAAAAGATAAGTTATTTAAAATTGCATAATTCATTGCTAAGAGATTATCTGGGACAGAAATAAGAAGCAAATTGTCATACAAATCACTGCTGTTATGTTTTGTATAAGTATTTATAAAAGGGGACTAAAATGGATTTCAGACTTTGATTCCACGTACTGCAGGCTGAAGTCATTTTAAGCACTAGGAATGGATCCTTGCTTAGTCCTACTTCCTGATCTCCTTAGCAGGTACCTTGAGAACCATATGTTTCCATTTCAAGCTATTAATATACTTGGAGAATACCTTCAAATGTAGTTTCATGCTAATTGTGCTATGGCCATATGATTTCTGTTGTGCATCGGGGGCTGGTGTTATATAATGTTGTCTTTTTGACTTTTTGTGAGAGCCACAAGACTCGTTTGTGTTGATCAAAGCAATGACAACTCCAGTATTTATAGTGTGGCCAGGGACTCCTAGAGGAGAGCAGATGAGAGAGCGGAGGAATTCTTTTGGATTCTATCAGAAACTTTTCTCGGTGAAAATCTTTAGAAAATATTTATCTAAATAGGAAAGGATTTTTTAAAAAACAAATTGGCACTGATTGATCCTATCCTTGCAACATCTGATTAGTAAAGAGATATGGGAGTATCTTTCCAGATCAAATCTATGGTATAAATAGAAGCAATTACAGAGCATAAGAATATGTGATATTTTGAATTCAACCATATAAGTAGGATATTAAAAAATCTTGATTATACTTTTCTGTCACTCACTTAAAATTGTACTTATGATATCTGGAACTTACTCTATTATGACTGTAATATTAAATGTTTTCACATCTTAATTGAGTTCCTCATATATTTTTAACAATTAAAATATTTTTGTATCTTCAGTGAATATTAATGCTGTTTTCACTAATGACCATGAATAGAAAGTAAGCAGAGTATCTTAAAATTTGCAAGGTTTAATAATTTTCTCCCTAAAATGCCTCTTAATCCTTCGAGTCATGCTTATACAAGTGGTACCTTGGTTCACATTTAAGTTTTTCCCTGATTCTGGTGCAAACCAAATAGATGGGAACTGAACCAGATTTCCCTATAAAGACACCATTGAATCTAAGCACAGAATTTGTTTGGTTTTTGTCCCCATTCATTTTGTGGCCAGAATCATAGAAATGATGAGGTACCACTGTCATATTAATAAACATTGCATTCTTTAGCTAAAGTGTTACTGCCCTGTAAATGGCAGTAACACACTGTTGTGTGCCCTACAGATATCTCAAGAAACCTTTCTCTGTCACATCTACTTACATCCTATGCTGGCAAAGATGGGGATCTATTTCAAAGTATAATAAATGTTCAGGCATGGTGCTGCTTGCTTGTAATCCAAGATACTGGGGACACAGGCAGGGACATGACAAATTCCAAGCCAGCCAGAGCAGTTTAGGAAGACTCTGTCTCAGTCTAAAAATAAAAGTGATCTGTGGATGTAGCTCTGTGGTAGGGCATATCCAAGCATGTGGGAACACTGGGGTTATTATATATAGAATAATATAATATATATTATCACATACATATATCATATATTATATTATTTATTATATATATTATCACATATAAATATATGGTAATATTGAGAAATTTTGAGTGAAGAAAAACTGTATAAAATCTTTTTAAAATTGAAATATACAAGGAAAATGAATTGTGTTCTTTCAGGAAGACTGAAATACTAAATGTGCTTAAACCTGAAATATAGTGGAAAAGTAAGTCTCTGAAATATGTAACACATGATGAGCTGAGAAAGGAAAAAAAAGAGGATGTGATTCTAAGCAAATGATTTGAAATATAACATACAACATACTTGCTACGCTATTTCTAGGCTTTAGCTTCTGACGTACCTAGATTTGACAAACTTTTCAAGAGAGAGGACATATGAATGTGTCCCCAATATTTTCGAGTTCTGAACAAATCTGAACTCTTTTCTGGGTGAGTTTGTGTCAGGTTTATTTGGTTTTAGTGTCTGGATCATATTACTTCATATTCATTTATGGTTTCTTGCTACGCTGAATTTTAATTCATTAGTTATTCAAAGTCATTCAAAAAGTTTGTTTTCCTCAAAACTGCTTTACAAAGGTGTGGTGATGGAATCCACAAGCTTTCTGGTGGTCTAAATAGGATGGTACTGATCTGTAACAAGGAGCTGTTATACTCTATACTAGGCTGCTAACAGGGGTGGTATTTTAAAGCACTTTTATATGGAGTCTCGTTTGGAGTCCAAATTTAAAAAAATAATTACTTATGTGCACAGTAGCTTTACTCAGAATAAACCATTTAACAGCCCATCTTCACCAATGCAGAATCTAACACCACAATTTTAGTGGGGTTCTGGATTGTGGGAAGGTGGTAATGATTTAAAATTATTCAACACATTTATTAAGGTTCAGGACCAGGGATTTAGTTCAGTGGTTCCCCCATTTTCCTGGCAAGTGCAAAGTCCTGAGTTCAATTGATTCCCAGTACTACATATTACAATGCTGGGCGTGGTGGCTCATGTTTATAATCCCAACTCTCAGGAGGCAAAGTCAGGAGGATTGCTACGAGTTTGTGAGGTCAAGGCTGGCCTAGTGAGTTCAGAGCCATCCTGAACTACAAAACGAGATCCTTTCTCAAACACAAACATTTAATTAAGATTTGTATGGAAGTAATATAAAACCTACTTCAAAGCACAAAGCACTATAAAAAAATTAAGAGATTATATCTAAGTTTAAAAATATTGTCAATACATTTAAGTAACATAGAAGATGGAAAAAATCATGATAGCAATTAAAAACTGCAAGAATGTAGGAAATATTTGAAAATAAAAGAACACAAGACAGAAGCATACACAGTCACCCATGTCTGTAGAATGACAGCAGGGAGACAGCAGTGGGAGGAAAGCAGCACCGTAGCTGGTATCAGGTAGGGTATCCGGCCCATTTCCAACACTCACAGAAAGAGAAGGAGAACCAAACTGAGACAAATTGATAATAAGGAAAATGATTAGCATTGGACCTGTCCATGTGATAGGATGGTATAAAGCAGTTTAAGAAAAGAGAATACTATACACTGATGTCTTTCATTTGTGCAGTGTCAGGATACTGGATGTTATGTGCCTGTTGCGTGGCATGTGCAGAATGTTCCCAGAGTGTGCTTCATGAAAATGACAATAGTTATTTTCAAAGCTGAATGGAAACTATGATCTCAAAGTCACAGCAAAAGCCTTCCTCATGTTCTAGGACTGGGAATTGAGATTTAGAATAGCCATTTTTGTTAAAATTCCCAAACCACGCTGAATTAAAGAAATATTTTATGGCTACTACTCTTACAAGATACCATTGGTCATGTCTACAGGAAACAGACATAGACACTTACTCATGTGCATATACATGCTTATTCATTCCATACATGAATATATATATGCATATGTTGTTGTCTTTTGGGGGTAACAGAAACTCGGACCAAGAGGGATAGGGTGAACACAGTCACACTGTAGACTATGGGCAGAGTTTTGGAGAACTCATTCCTAGGTACATATAAGCATAAGTCTATAACATCTTCATGCTTGTCACTATTCTTTATGGCTTCATAGCTACTGTCATCTATAGATCATTATGAGCATGTGAGTATTTCTTTGTTTTCTCTATCTGCCCACACTTCTACATGGAAAACCAAAGGATCTAATTCTCATTCATATTCCCTTGGACAACATAACAAACTGATCCTCTTGTACTAGTTAGTATGTAACATAAGTAATAAAAGCTAATCAGCTACAATCATTCCAATCCAACAACCTGTATCATCTGATCATTTGATCATTACCTGAGTGACATTCCAAGTGGATTTTTATATTCTAAACCGATACTTCATGGTTTTCATGGTATTTAATTCACAATCTGATGATATACTGAGTGGTTTGTGTTTCATAATGCAAAATCATTTAGGAGAAATCTTGACAATGTAATTATTATTTGACATTCTGCCAAGAAACATCACATTTGAAACTACCAAATTAAAAAATCAGGTTGTTACTGAAAAGAATAAATATTAAATATTTTTGTTTGCATAGAATAATATAAATTAGCTATCATTTTAAAAAATGAGTTAATTTACTTTGAGCAGAAGCATAAATTCTTTTTTTTTTTTTTTTTTTTTTTTTTTGTCTATCTAGAAGCATAAATTCTTACACAAAAACGTGCCCACAATTTTGTCTCTATTTATGTTTTATCATATCAGTGGTAATGCACAGTTAAAGATGCTTCTCCTATAGACCTAGCAATTGTTTATTGCAAACAAGAATCATTATCATAATGAAATAATTACACAAACAAAATAGTCCACCAGATTAAAATGAATTATTTTCTTTCTTATACAAAATAAATATTTTTTTAAAAAATAAATATACTTTTATCTTTATTTATTTTTATCTTTATTATGAAGGTATGATCTGCACGTATTTTGTATTCTGTTGACACATATGGCCATTGTATGGATTTAGGAGGGTTCAGTTTTCCTGATCTTATGGAAATCAGTAGTTGTAGGTGTTGGCAGAGATCTCATCTGAAGTGTTTCATTCTGATGCTAACAAATGTAACAGCAGGTTCTTTATTAAAAAATTTTTAAAATATTGGTACCTTTTATATACACATCATGATCACATTCAACATTGACAATTTGTACCAGCATATGACACGACTTAATTCTCATTTTTCCCATACTCCTACCCACCCTACAACCCTCAGGGTGGTAGAAGTATATATATATATATATATATATATATAACAAAGATATATATATACATATATATATATGTATATATATATCTTTGTTTCCCTTTTTTAATATGATATTTTTTTCTTTCCCCATCTTACTTAGGCCTAACCCCACTTTCCTTTGAATATTTTCTGTTTTACAACATCTATCATACATTCTAGAACTCATTTACATTTTCAGTTTCTCTTATTAGAGAAAAGATATTATATTTACACATCTGGGACCTATTTATTTCACATATGATTATGTCGACAAGGTGTGTCTATTTGAGTATAAAGGCTTAAACATCATTCATTATGGCAGAGTAATACTTCATTTTATTTAAAAAAATACATCTTTATCCAGTCTGTAGTTGATGGACATTTGGGTTGTTTCCAAGATTTAGCTATTATAAATTGAGCTGTTATAAACATGGGTGCACATATGTCATTGTGATATGAACCTTTTAATTATTTTGTGCACATCCCTAGCAGGGAAATAGCAGGGTAAAATGGAATGTCTAATCCTAGTTTTTTGAGGAATCTCTATATTGATCTCCATAGTGGTTTTACCATTCTACATTCCCACCAGCACTGAGGAAATGTTCCTTTCTCCCCGCATCCTTGCCAGCATTTCTTCCTGGCTAATTTCAATTCAGCAGCAATTATTTATGAAATGAGATGAAATCTTGGTGTTGTTTTCATCAGCAGCAGGTTCTATTTTTTTAATTGAAATCTTTATTGGTACATTACATATATGCATCATGATTGCACTCCATAATGGGGATTTGTACCAGTATAAGACACAACTTAATTCTCATTTTTTCCCAAACCCCTACCCACACGAATGCCCCCTATATATATAAAATTTATTTCCTTTCTTTTTTGTTATAATCTCATTATTTTCCCCCTTCACCCTATTTTACTTTGAGTATTATCTGTTTCACAATATATAACATACAATTCTAGGACTCATTTACATCTTTATTCTCTCATACTACAGAAAAGATGCGATATGTACCTATCTGTGCCCTATTTATTTCACTTATGAGGATATCCTCAAGGTATGTCCATTTAAGTAGAAATGATTCAAACTTATCATTTTTTATGGCAGAGTAGTACTCCATTCTGTAGAAGAGCCACTACTTTTTGCTCTCTTAAAAAAGAAATTTGGTCTTGTTTTGGGTTAAAAACTTATTTTCCTTTATCTTTGCTCAAAAACATGTATAACCTCTTTTTCTTCAGGAACTTATGGTTTCAAAATTTAAACAGAAAATAATGTGGCATATCACAATCAGCCCCCTACCCAACATAAACATTTCATAGATTGATAATGACTTCAAATCATATCTTTTATGTCATGGTCCTCTATAACCTGGGAAATGCCAGAGCTTCTACCAGACAGTGCTCAGCCCTAATATTTTGGAGCAGTGTCCATTTTGCATCTGTACAGTGGCACTGGAGGAAAGTTTATATGGAGACAACACATTTTTAGGATGATTCTGACAAAAGTCATTAATATTTTAGCCCAGGTCATTAAGAAATGAGGCTTAAAATTGGTTAGTTAGTTGTCTCTCAAAACTGGACCTATTATTTTACTTCCTGTTTTTAAATGCATATCATTGATTGGTAATTTAGTGAAGGATAATACGTTCTAGGGCAATAGGATCTCACTGTCGGTCACAACATCTGAAAAAAAGCATTTAAAACTAGAAGAAATTATTGCAGTTCAAATGTGAAAGGTGTTGAAGAGCACTAA
Organism: Petromus typicus; assembly: GCA_004026965.1. NCBI lineage: Eukaryota > Metazoa > Chordata > Mammalia > Rodentia > Petromuridae > Petromus > Petromus typicus. Next base: position 2,049 of record PVIR01025724.1, on the reverse strand, counting down.
TTTTAATAAAACTGATTTTTTATCTCTTTCATTTAAAGCAAAATTTAATTTAAAAAGATCAAATGACTTGATGGAAATATAAGTTTCCAAACACTCAACAGGAGGGTGTTGGTAATGAAAAGAAACCTGACTTTCATCTTTATGATGTGTCAAGCTTTAACATTTAAATGAATAAAGCAATTTGTATGGAGTCAAAGGCTTGCCATTTGATATTAAGGTCATCTTTGGTAAAAAGCTTTGTGTTTTCTCAAACTATATCCAACTTTGAAGTTTTTTTTTTCTTTTCCTAGGCCACTGTTAATTATACATTAGTGTAGCTAATAGTAGGTAACAAACCAAAAATAAAAAGAAAGGAAAAGATTTCTCTTAATTATTTCAATACTTAGAAGCCTCTTTTGATAAGTACTAAAAATGAGTTCTTTAAACAAAATTATGGGTAGTCTTTTCTTTCTTTTCCTTTCTGAAGTATACACAAATTAAAGTTGATTTTTCAAAAGACATGACTACAAACAGTTTTCCCTGCTCTAACTCTGGGTTACTTAGTTGAAAAGTAATATCCTGAAATGGTTAATTCAAGCCCAGGGAATCTCCTTGTTTGCCAGTTTAGATACTTGTAGGAAGACATTCTTGTCACCTTTGGTACTTATAATTTTACACATATTCTACAACAAATTGATAATATTAATTCTACTGCTATTTAATGTGGAGAAAAAATAAATTTATATGTGGGCCTACATGAATTTGAATCTAAAATCTGCTACACTTTTAGAAATTTAGTTCCAGAGAAGTAAATATGGCTTTCTCTTATTGGAAATGTGTGATAAAAATCTTAAGATATGTTAACAAGAAAATTAGTCAGATATTTGTAATTGTGTGTATTTTAATATGAAAAGCATTGATATTAAAATTATATGCAAAGGAATATTATGCCTCTGCACTGAGTCTTCATGAAGAGAACATTCATTTGCATATCAATAACTCAGCAATACATGTAAATTTCCTTTTCACTTTTGTGCTTAGGAAAATTATAATTCTGTAACCTGAAAAGCATGAAATGAAATTATGGTGTTTTTTTGCTTTTTGCATGTTGTTTCTTTCCAAGGTAGGTGTGGTACTATCTGAACTAAATTCCTGGCCAGATGTTCTTCCTTTCAATTCCAGATTTCACTCCATACTGAATCTCAGTTGTGAATGATAGTAGAATTCACTGTAGATATTGTTACAATAATGATGCTAGGACCTTGCTTCAAGGAATTCTGATTTAATCATTTGTTACAGAATTTGGAATTAAAGCCATCCTACACTATCCTATTGTATAAAAAATTTACATTAGGTGAAGAAATACCAGTCCATCCTCTGTTGCTCTAGCTTCTGGGTACTAACTAAGATTTAAATTCTAGAAGGAATAGCCAATAAGTATTGAAACTGGATGTCACAGAGTCAATTTGGAGCCACAGGTGAAAGATGGAAATGTGAGGAGAAAAGATTAGATTACATTATTAAAATTATAAGGAAGTCTCAAGTGATTATGTGTAATTTCTAAGTTTTTGCATTACTGTGAATAAATTTTAATATTTTTTATTATACTTTACATGTATTGTCTATTCTAGTATTCACTAGACATTTTAATTATTCAGGATAATAATTTTATCATAAGTTTAGATTTGGAGTAAAGTTGTCATAATTATGAGGGAAGAAAGAAGCATATAAACTGTATAAAGCCAAAAAGTGAGTTATTTTGGAAAATAAGTACTTTGAAACCATAACTAATATTTTCCCTGCAATGCATTCCAATCTTTCCTATCTAAACAAGTATTATAGTCATTCAACCATTATTAATATTTGGTTGATATGCATCCTTAACTGATTTTCAGCATTAATGATGGAAAGAAGTGAATGTTATCTAAATGTCTTTCACAATTCACCTTGTTAGCATTGATAGTATGCTTGAAGTATATTTGTAATGTAGGTTCAAGTAATATGCACAAATAATTTGAGCATGATTCCAACTCCTTGAGAAACCCATACTCAGGACTTGAATTTCTTTTT
>PVIR01025723.1:0-24612 GCA_004026965.1 Petromus typicus | reverse complement strand
ACAGAATGGAGTATTACTCTGCCATAAAAAATGATAAGTTTGAATCATTTCTACTTAAATGGACATACCTTGAGGATATCCTCATAAGTGAAATAAATAGGGCACAGATAGGTACATATTGCATCTTTTCTCTGGTATGAGAAAATAAAGATGTAAATGAGTCCTAGCATTGTATGTTATATATTGTGAAATAGAAAATTCTCAATGTAAAATAGGGTGAAGGGGGAAAATGTTGAGATTGTAACAAAAAAGTAAGGAAACAAATTTTATGTATATGGGGGGTGGTAGGGTGGGTAGGGCTATGGGAAAAAATGAGAATTAAGTTGTGTCTTATGCTGGTACAAATCCCCATTATGGAGTGCAATCATGATGTGTATATTTAATGTACCAATAAAGATAAAAAAATGAAAAAAAAAAAGAGGTGGAGGCAAGGGGCACGTTAATGCAGTGCAGCTCACAGACAATGCTGGTTTTCTGAGAAAGGGGCAGTGAGATGAGATGAAGGTGGTCTGTGGTCTTTTGTTTCCTGTTGAATAGCGGTACCACTCAAGGGCCAGGATTACAGGGAAAAGAGTATTTGAGATAAACCAAGTATGAGTTAGAAAGTATTGGCATTAAATGTTAATTAAGTAAACAATTACAGTTGGTCTACAGCTACGACACCCAGGAAATAGGTAGAATAGAGGAATAAATTTAGAGACATCAGCAGATGGTGAAAGTGTGAAAATTCTTGTTACTCGTGGGAGGGCATGGTGTGGTAACAGAAGCAGCTCCCTGACTGCAGGGAGTAAACACTGTGAATAAGAAGGGGAGAAACTGAAACAAGAGGAATGCATTCGAGAGAAAAAGAGAAAGAAAACTAGAAGAGAAAAGTAGATAAAGTGTCAAAAGCTCAGGAATGATGAACTTGGCAGGCAGCCATTGGATGGAATACTGATCAATATATTTGCCCTGTTTCTTCATAAGTGAGTAGAAAGCACCTCTATTATTTCCTACAAAGAACCACTTCAGATATTCCTGCCTGGAAGTGATCTTTCTCAGTCCGTTACTCTCACAGTATTATTTAAAACTTTATTTTCCACCCAACTTTTCTGTGATGCATATCTTTCATTTGATTATAAAATAATATGAAGGAAATAGCACCTACATATTTCAGGGTCTGAAACAAACACCAAATAAATGTTTCCAAAATTTACTTAAATTTTGATTTTTATGAATATACCCTCTGTGTTCTATTTGATTAGACGTCAATTAATTAGTTACTAGTTTTGGAGTGATGTTTTTGTCACTTTGCTATCCCAGGCCAGTGTTCCTGAGAATCATTTTTTATTCTAATTACATGACTGGAGTTTGGGGTAACACTCAAGTGCTGATCCAAATTCTTACTTTGTAACATGGAAAAATTATCTCAGGGGTTGTTTTTAATTTTCTAAAAGATCTGAACATAAAATCCACTCTAAATTTGCAAAACTTGCACATATTTCCATTTTGCCTTGGAGAGGAGCAATGCATAGATGTTTTGAAATCTTAAAAATTGCACTGCAGAATTCCCCAACTAAAGTCTCTGTATCAATATTTTACACATTCTTGTTCACAAAAATATAGATTGAGGTTTTTTAACTTTTTAAAATTAAGTTTATTGTACATTCTACATATACATTATGATCACATTCAACATTAAAAATTTATACCTGTCCATATCTTTTCATTTATTCTCTGTCCCCTGCCCATCCTACCACTGAAACCCACTATATATATATAAGTTTTATTTTCTTTTTTTAACTATTAAACTTTTCTTTCCCTTCATTTTCTCTTGCCCCCTTCCTTCTTTTCCCCTTGAACATTTTCTTTCTATTTCGTAGTAGCTATCATATATTATGGACATCATTTACACCTTCAGTTTCTCATATTAGATAAACAATACAGTATTTGCACATGTGTGTCTTATTTATTTCACTTATGAGTCTGTCCTCAAGGTACATTCATTTGATGTAAATGATGCAAACTTACCATTCTTTATGACTAATACTACATTTTATTTTTAAAAACAACACACATCTTCTTCATCTAGTCTCCTACTGATGGGCACTTGGGTTGTTTTCAAGATATGGTATGATGTTTTTAATTCTTTCATGTATATTCCTAACGGGGATGGTAGGGTCAAATGGGACCTGCAATCCTAGCTTTTTGGGGAATCTCCATGCTGATTTCCACAGTGGTTGCATCAATCTACATTCCCACCAACGGTGGAGAAGGGTTCCTTTCTACTTGCAGCCTTGCCAGCATTTGTTGTTGGTTGAATTTCTTGACAGCAGCCACTCTTTATAGAGTAGGATGGAATCTCATTGTTGTTTTCATCTGCATCTCTTGAGTGACTTGATGTTGAACATTTTTTTATATGTTTCCTAGTTGGCTTTATTTTTTCCTCTGAAAATGTGTTCATTTCAAATGTCCATTCTTGGATTGGGTCTTTAAATTTGGAGGAATTGGGGTTTTTGTTTGTTTGTTTGTTTGAAGTTCTTTATATACTCTAGATAGTGTTCCTTTGTATCAGGAACAGCTGGTAAAATTTTTCTTCCAATTTGTATGTTGTCTTTTTGCTCTGTTGGTGGTTTCTCTTGCTGTGCAGATGCTTTTTATTAAGATGAGATCCCAGTTGTTGATTTCTTTCTACTTCAAAGGCTTTGTTCATAAAGTCTCTCCCTCTGCCAGTGTCTCCAAGAGTTCCACCTAACCTGTTTGCAGCAGGTGTAGTGTTTCTGTTTTAATATTTAATGTTTAAATATTTAATCCACTTTTATTTCAGTTTTGTGCATGCTGAAGGGCATAAGTCTAGCTTTAATCGTTGTCAAGTTGAAACTCAGTATTCCCAGCACCATTCATTAAAGAATCTATCTTTCCTCCATTGAGGGTATTTAGCTCTGTTACCAAAAGTGAAGTGACTTAATTTGTCTGCAGTTGTTTCTGCATCTTATAATCTGTTCCGTTGGTCAATGGGTCTGTTTCTTTGGCAGTAACTCTTTTTGTCACAGGGGCTCTGTAGTATAGCTTCAAGTTGGAGATTGTGATACTCCTTTTCATGTCCTTGTTGCCTAGAATTGTTTTTGCTATTCCACCTCTCTTGTGGTTCCAGACGAATTTTTGGATTATGTTCTCTAGCTCTGTGAAATATGCTGTTGGGATTTCAATTGGAATTTTGTTGAATCTGTGTAGTAGTTTTGACAGTATTGGTTCTTCCTATCCAGGGGCAAAGGATGGCTTTCCTTTTTCTGACACCTTCTTCAATCTCTCTTTTCAGAATGCTGTGGTTTTCAGAGTAAAAATCTTTCACTTCTTTTCTTAAATTGATTCATAGATATTTCATTTTTTCTGTGCTATTGTGAAAGGGCTTGTTTCCTGTGTTTGTCTCTCAGTGAGTCTATTATTTGTGTATAGGAAGGCTATTAATTTTGGGGTATTGACTTATACTCAGTTACTGGACTGAACCTAGCAATTAAATTGAGCATGTTTTTGGCTGAGTTTTGGGGATCTTTCATATAGAGTATCATGAAAACTATTTGTTGATGAACAAATAGTAACAGTTTAACTTATTCCTTTCCTATATTTAATCATTTTCTTTTTCCTGTCTAATTGCTGTGCCTATTGTGGCTAATTTCATAAGTATTTTGAGCAGAAGTGGTCTAATGGATATCTTTGTCTTGTTCCTGATTTTAGTGTGAAAGATTTCAATTTTTCACCATTTAGTGTGGTACTGGCTGTTAGTTTTTCCTGAAATATTTTTATCAGGTTGAGATAAAGACCACCTATTCCACTTTTCTGTAGGAATTTGAGCATGAATGAGTATTAGATTTTGTCAAACACTTTTTCTACATCTATTGAGATGTTCATATGAATTTTGTCCTTGACTCTATTAAAATAGTGTATTACATTTATCGATTTATGTATGTTAAGCCATCCTTGTATCCCTGTGATGAATCCAACTTGGTCAAGGTGTATGATCTTTTTGATGATCTTCTGTATTCTGTTCACTAGTATCTTACAGAGGATTTTGAATGTAAATTCATTAGAGAGATTGGCCTGTATTTCTCTTTCTTGATTGAGTCTTTCTCTGCTTTTAGAATCAAGATAATGAAATTGGATAATGAATTTAGGAGTCTTGTGTCCTTTTCAGTTTCATTAAAGAGTTTGAAAAATAGTGGCATTAGCTGTTCTTTAAATGTCTTACATAATTCAGGAATGAAGCTATCAGGACCAGGACTTTTCTTTGTTGGTAGGTTTTGTAATTACGTTTTCAATGTCATTGACTGACATTGGTGTGTTTAGAATTTTTATATATTTTTTGTTCAACTTTGGAGGTTCATATTTGTCTAGGAATTTGTCCATTTCTTCTGTGTTTTTCATCTTATTGAAATACACACAGGTTTTTTAAGTAGGTGTTGACTGTCCTCTGGATTTCTGCTGCATATGTTGTTGTTTCATCCTTTTCATTCATAATTGTATGGATTTTGATCTTTTCCTTCCTTTTTTATTTTTTGTTTTCTGTTTGTTTTGTTGTTGTTGTTGTTGTTTGTTTGTTTGTTTGTTTGAGACTGGATCTCGCTTTGTAGTTCAGCCTGGCCTTGAACTCACTGTGTAGCACAGGCTAGCCTCCTGCCTCTGCCTCCCAAGTGCTAGGATTACAGGCATGAGCCACCATGCCTGGTTCTTTCCTTTTGTGATAAAGTTAGTTGAGGGTTTGCCAATTTTGTTTATTCTTTCAAAGAACCAACTCTTTGATTCATTTATTTTTTTCTCCTCTGATCCTTATAATTTCCTCCCTTGTATGAGCTTTGAGTATGTCTTGCTCTGCCAAAAAGACAGATTTATAATTGCATATGTCTCTCTTAGAGTAGGTATTGTATCTAGATAAACATGAACTGGAGGTGGAAAAACAAAAAGCATGCTAATGGAAGAGCCCTGCATTTACTGGCATACAAGATCTGAGTTTCCTTCACTTATTGTCTCTAATATTCCTGATCTGGACACCTTGAACCTCTCTTGGTTCTTACTCCTGACTCATTATGATTCAAAGGGCTACATACTGTACCCCAGGCCCCACAGTGTCCAGTGTTGACCCTTTGGGGCCTTATCTACATACTTTTGCATTGAAATTTTAACATGCCATCCCATGGGCTTTGGCCTCTCTGTGTACATGGTTCCTACCACAACATATAAATTCCAAAATGCCCCTTCTTAACGTGACAGTGAACCAAGGCAGAACTGTAGGGAAGCCTTAGAGGTTACCACCTACAACCACTCCCCAAATCTGAGAGAACAAAAAAACAAAATATTCCAACCCAAGGTAGTTTCTACCTCTAGGCTCAGATCTCTAACAAGTGCACCCACTTAACTAATAAAGGTTAGCCTTGGTTAAGAGTTAATTCTTCTTGGCAAACAATAAAAAGGAGTCAAAAACTTCTGACTCTGAGTCTTTTCCATGGATATCCTCACAAACCTTCTCAGGGTAGATCCAAAAGCTCAGATTATCACAGAGCAGATCAGCACCCAGTGCAAGCCAATCTAGAATTACAGTAACAGACCTTGAGATCTTTCATATTTTTTTCAAATTTTGTTGTTGTTTTTGTTTGCTTTTTATTAGTACATGTTTGCAGTGTGTGATGGTTACAGTTATTTTGGGAAGCTGGTACATGCACTTAACACCTCTTAACTCTTTCATGCCCTACCCCTCAGATGTCTTCCTGCTTCTGCTGTATCTTGGTTCCCTTCTCATTTGCAAAAGCTCTATTTCCAGTTTAAAACTGAGCAACTGAAATGAATAGACATTTTTCACAAGAAGATATGCAAATGTCCAATAAATAAATGAAAAAGTGTTCAACAGTGCTGGCCATTAGAGAAATGTAGGTAAAACAATACTAAGATCCCATCTTATTCCAGAAAGAACAATTAGCATCAAGAAATCAAATGTTGGCAAGACTGTAGGGAAAAATTCAATCCTCTGAATTGTTGGTGAGAATGTAAACTGGTAGAGCCACTGAGGAAATCAGTATGGAGATTCATCAAACAATACTAGATATTACATTTGCCCAGCAATTCCTCTTCTATGTAAGTTTCCAAAGGAGATAAAGTATAGTATGACAATGATACATGTGTACCCATGTTTAGAGCAGCACAGTTTAAATTTTGAGATTTTAATCTTACTGCAGGAGTCCTATTTTCTCCTCAGTGTTCTTTACAAAACAAGAACCCAGAGAATTTTACCTGCACAGGATAAATGGACTGTACATCGGTAGTTATGTAGATATTAGTGAGAGATTTGGAGTTTTAAGAGACTCCATACTAAAACAGTAGTTTTAAGCATAATAAAATGAGTAAACACAGCCTCAGAAAAGCAGAATTTATGGTTTTCATTCATTTAGAGAATTTCTGAAAGATATTTAAAGTTTTGTTTTATATATGTTGCATTCATAATTACTATAGAACATTAAACAGGCAAACAAAAATTTTGATAAGCTCAACTGTTAATATACTGTTTAAATATATCTCCTAAGTGAAGCAGCATGCAGAGTCCTCAGAAAGAACCATAAAATAGAAGCTTAAATTGTGACTGCAGCCCTCAGAACCCTGATAAGCCAGGATCCATTTATCAGAAAAGACCAATTTTTGTACTAGTAAAGTATTAGAATCCTGGAGTCTGGATTTATTTCAGCTGTTTCTTCCATGGAAAATTGCTTAACTTCTTCAAGCTTCACCCTTCTTTAAAATGGGGAAAATTTAGTGCTTTCAATCAGTATTGCCACAGATTTTTTTAACTTATCAGATATATACTGTTCCCATCCCCCTCCTGATAGTAGTCATTTGTTCTTCCTGTAACTAGTGATCTGTTGAGCACCCAATCTGCTCTTGTTACTACATAAGCAAGTATAAATGTCAAAGTCTTATTAGTAGAATAAGAAAGACATAGCAGGTAGAACAATTCCTGGACCCAAGGCTAATAGGCCAGAATTGTCTTATCTGTGCTATTCGGTAGCTCTGTGAGTTTAAAGTCATTTATTTATTGGCAGTTTCCTTATCTCTTAAACTAGGATAATAACAACTACCTTGCCTGACTTTAGAACAAACGTAGTGTATTTTAATAGTTTCTACTGGTAACAATTTGCTTTTAATCCCCAGGATAAAGGGAGAGAAGGAAGAAAATTCCTTGTTGTAGTAGAAATTTATTTCCAAGAATCATAGAACTGAAGAGTAGACTTGTGGTTACTGGGAAGAGGATTACAGGGAGGAGAGGAACAGAGAAAAGTTGGTTAGTGGGTGATATGTTAGGGGCAAGAAGCCCCAGTTGTTAGTGCACACTGAGGTGACTATAAATAATAATAGACTGTATATTTCATAAACTACCAAAAAGGGTTTAGAGTATTTTCACTGTGAAGAATTGATAAATACAATTTTAAGTTTTATTCATTTATTTTAAAATAAAATATGTACATGATTCTAACAATAATTGTGTGAGATATAGACTAACAGAAAGTTACTGTTCACACTTTATCTTCCTTACTTTTGGAGTTAGGGTATTTGTAAAATTCTGAAAAAGTTAACATCATCCAATATGCAAAGGGAATATTTGAGTAGAATTTAAAAGCTGAATATGTCTAGAATGATGTGACATGATGCAAAAAGTTTGTATAGGTGACAATTTCTACAATACTTCTGACATGCTTGATGTTACTAAACAAATTACCATTTCACTCATGACTAAAGTCTGAATGCCCAGCCCAAATCTAGAGGTCTCAGAAACTGATTTAATGCCACCGGATTCCCCTAGGTATGCTGGTGTTACAGCCTCCCACAGAACACACCTCCATGCCTACCTTGTTTGCAGAATGCTCTGTACTAGCAGTTTGCTGCCTCCTGCTAGTAACCTGAGTTTTGTTGTTGTTGTTGTTTGTTTGTTCCAGTTTCATATACAAAGTGTTCGAAGGGTTGGGAGGCCTTAGAATGATTGAAACTGACAGTGAACCTTCTTAACTCTTACAGTCATATCTCATCCTGCTCCTATATTGATAATCAAACATCAAGTGAGAGTGTCAAGCAGCCAGCCGTAGAGGTGTGAAGTGTCAAAAAGCCCTGATTCAAATAGGGATGGAATCGACTGTGATTTTTTAAAACTGATTTCTTTAATATTTTCTCCCACAGGGAGAAATCATTTAGCTTTCTGATATGAAATCACTTCCTGAGATGTATTCTATATAGAATTGTAAAAGTTATGTCTTAAGGAAAACTTACATGTGGAGTTTTAAAGTTTAAAATGAATCATCTCTGATGTATTTATTTTATAAAACGTGGAAATCTCAAGCAAGTGTTTCTAATTACTAAGGTTATCTTCTTCTGAATTAGATATATTTTCTTACACTATTCCCAGGAATATCAGTGATAATCCTAACTGGCAAAACATCAAAGCCCATGTATTCCTGAATGTCAAGTTTATCATGATGCTAAGCAACACCAGGAGCCATACGTGCTGACAAAGCGGGCAGGCTTTTTAGGTAATAGAGTCAGAAATAGCTCATCTCCCTCCATGCTTGGATTACCTGTAGTCAGTCCTTTGGCAAACTAGTGAGAAAATGAGGGTCATGTTAGACAAACACACAAGTAGATTAAGAATCTCCCATAAACCAAGCATGGTGGTACAGGCCTGTAATTCTAGCCCTCTAGCAGGCTGAAGCAGGAAAACCTCAAATCAGAGGTTAACTTTGGCCACTTAGCAAAACCGTGTCTCAAGATTTAAAAATTTAAAGGATTGGATATTTAATGCTCAGTGGGAAGGCCCTGGGTTCTATCACTACTATGAAAAAAAGGAAAACAAAAGACTGTCATAGTAAAAATCACGGATGATCTACTGAAGAAAAAAAATAAACTTGGAGCTCTGTGGTATCCATCGGATTTTCTTGAAAGTAATCCAACTCCATTTGGAATATAAACCCAAACAGGAAAAAGACAAACCGCACTGCCATTTTTCCACTAATTTGATTTATGTTTACGATCATACATAAGTATGACACATTATCATAATATATTATTCCATCCTCAAAAATTTTATAGTAGCATGAAATAGGTAAACAATTCCTTTTTAGTATACTGGAAGATGTTCACCAATAGAAGTCAGACAGGAAGATATATCAGAATAAGAGAGGGGTCACCTAACCACCAGACATCATGGAAGAAGTAAATTCTGAACTATGACATTTTTATTACCCAGGCAAAGAGAAAAATTGCATAAGAAGAGGAAACAGCCTGACCTTCTTCGCCACCTCCATTGCTGCATTTCAGAAGAGCTGCGATGAGCTTGAGATAGCAGTTGCCACAGAACACAGGGAGGGCACCCGCCCAGTAAGAGGCTGTGCAGGGCGCCTCAGCCCAGGAAGCTCCGTGAGAACCTGAACGTCACCCTAAATGCAACCGGGACTGTGAAGCTACAAGAAGGAGCATCAAAGCAGAGCATTTAAGAGTATGGGTGCCATGTCTGTTTCTCTGGCTGTCAAATGGAGATGATAATAATAAAACTTTCCTTGTAGGGTGGTTGAAAAGACTGAACAATTTAAACCATATATACTCCTGAGAACGTAGTGGACACTCCACAAATGCCAACTATTGAATTTTAATTTAATTTAACTTAATTTAGGGAATGACAAGACTGGACTCCTGTGATCAAGTGAGCACTCTGACTTCAGAATGGGGAGTGCTTTCCCAGAAATGCAGTTTATTCAGTAGTGGGAGGTTTTTCAATACAAGGAACACTTGGATGTGTGAATTAGTTGTGAGCAATTGATGAGAGTGTGTAGAGTTAACATTTTGTCAAAGCTAGAAAATAGAGTTTTAGAATTTTAGAACAGAAAAGAGCCTCAATGTGCATTGAGATTTAACCCTTTCATATGTCATACGTGTGAACTGGTTCAGGGAAGCTAAGATGATTTAAAGTCACAAGCTAGAGGGTGATAAATTGAGTACAAGTTTCAAATGGTTTGGATCTGAGCCCATACATTCAGAATAGTTCTTCCACTGTGCTTTTAAAAGGTCTTGAGAAAACTGTGTTGAATGACTAAAGTTTATTCCTTCGGTCTTGTGCTCTCTGACACATCTATTCAAGTTCCCAGGCTGCCCAGTACCTTACATTTAAAAGATCTCCCATTTGCTAACTCCATGTTAATAAAGTTGTTTTCTGATTTAATTTTTTGTCTCACACTTCAAAAGATAAAAGTAGTTCTCAGTGGAGGATATACTATCTCTTTTCCAGTTTCAGAGCTAAATCCCTGAAGTGAAATAATAACACTCCCCCCCAACAAAAAAAAAGAAAAAGAAAACTTATGCTCTTGAATCCAAGTTGTTAGGAACTAAGACAAGGAAATATTTGTTTCACAGTCAACATCCCATAATGTAACCTTTTAAAAACCTTTTCAAGCACAACATTTTTCAATTTGGAGAAAAGGGAGCAGTTTTCCTGCAATTTCTAATGCAGGACATTTGAGCAGGGAGAGCTCGTAGGGCTCCGTGTCCCCTCCCTGCACTGACGCGCTCTTCATGAGAATGTCACAAATGGTGCCATGTGTTTACAGACCTAGGTGAGACCATGGGACGGACTCGGGCTGGCAGTGTTCTGCACCTGTGAGCAGATGGCCTAGTCCTCCTGCTCACACATCTACAAAGAAAGAAAGAGACTTGTAAATGCAGATTTCTGCTATAACGTGACACAAAACATGCCGGAGCCTTTTAACTTACAGAAGTGAACTCAAAATGGTTTGGTTATATTATTTTTAAAATACTTTTAAAAAGTCAAAAGTGTCACTGTTGATGCAAGTTTGGGGTTTTTAGCATGTAAATATATAATACGACACGCATACATTGGTTTGTTTACATCTGTATTTTGTGACTACCAACATAGTACACTGGTGAGAGCTGTTCATAGAAGTAACCTATTACAACTATGGATTCAACTGAACCTTGTTCCTGAAGTCAAGCAGTCTGATTAGCAAGAGTTGCAATGATAACAAAAGCAGTGGACATTTCTTTATAACTTTACTTGCTGGTTTTGCATTAATTCCACTTAGGAAATGATACAAACAAGGCCTATGCTCCAGAGAATGATGCCTATATTCCTCATATACAATGCTAACTAGGAAACTCCTCTTTCAGCATCTACTATAGATTAATAAATAATACTCTAGCCAGGCCCAGTTAAAAGCTGGTGATTAATGTTTAATGCTTATGACTCCAATAGATTATGTTCCATAAAATATAAAGTCACATTAAAACCAAATCCATGAGAGAACAAATCACCACAGGGAACCAGACAAACGAATAAATAATATATGTGGATGCCCAAATATTTCAGATATTATAGTTCTTAGGCCTCCCAAATAATAAAAACATATATTTAAAAATTTCAAGGCTGGGGATTTAGCTCAGTGGTTCCAGCACCTGTCTTGCTAGCACAAGGGCCCAACTTTGATCCCCGGTAACCACATACAACAATGCTAGGTGTGGAGACTCACACCCACCAGCAGTCAGAACCACATGCCACAGTGCTGGGCATGGTGGCTCACACCAGTAATCCCAGCACTTGGGAAGCAGAGGCAGGAGGACTGTTGTGAGTTTGAGGCTGGGCTCAGGGCCAGTCTGAACTACAAAGCGAGTCCTTGTCTCAAAAAAAAATTAATTAATTAATTAATTAAATGCTATAACAGGAAATAAAATTACCAAGAAATAAGAAATCATCAAAATTACTTGATAGATTTACAAAGAACAAAATAGACATTTTAGGTATAAAAATTTATTTTATGCTGTCATTCACATGTATTATTACATAAAACAGTGAATAAACTTTTATAACATACTTCAATCATCCTCACCCCATTACCTCTTTAACTTTTCCATCCCTTACTCCTGATTCTGTTCCCCTTCTTCAATTCAATAGTCTTTCTTTGACTTTCATGTCATTTCACTCTCATTTTAAGATTACACATGTAAGAGAAAATATGCAATATGTGTCTTTCTTAATCTGCTTTATTTTATTTAACGTGATGATCTCCAGTTCCATCCATTTTCATGCAAATGACATGGTTCCATTCTTCTTCAAGTCTGGAAATACTCTGAGATATATATTTTAAAATCCATTCATCAGGTGACAGACATCTAGGCTGTTTCCATATCTCAGCTATTGTAAATTGCACTGAAATTAACATGAGCATGTAGATAAAGTGTGCTGTCTTTAATTCTTTTAGGATTAAACCAAGAAGTGTTATAGCTGGATCAAACAGTACCTCTAGTTTTAGGCATCTGAGGAATCAGCATACTCATTTCCACACTGGCTATCCCAATTTGCATTCCCAGTAGTGTCTAGGGCTTCTTCCCTGCCCTGTCTTTATCAGTATTTATTGCTTTGGTATTTTGTTTTCTCAGTATTTGTTACTATGGATTGAGCCAAGGACCTTCACATTAAGGTACATCCCCATTCCTTTTTTATGATTTTTTGGGGAGACAAGTTGTCAATAAGTTGTTAAGTTGGCCATGCTGGGCTCAAACTTGCAATCTTTCTGACTCAGCCTCCTGAGCTGAGAATTACATGCACCACCACATTTGGCTATTTTTGTACTTGATAATAGTCATTCTGATCCGCCTGAGAGAAAAATTCAGTGTAGTTGGTTTTTGCTGTTGTTGTTTTGTTTTGTTTTCAGTACCAGGGATTGAACTCTGCCCTTAGTGCTTCCAAGGTAGGCATGGTACCACTTGAACTAAATCTGGCTGAAGTTTTTGAACATAATTTTCATATACTTACTGCCTATTTTTACTTCTTTTGAGAGGTCTCTCTTCAGCTCATTTGCCTATTTATTGATAGGATTATTTGTGGTTGTTTTTCAAGTACAGATATTCACCTTCCATATACCACCATATCGCCCTGCCTGTGCCCGACATTAACCTTTCATTGGAAGAGGAGCTGGCAAAGGTTTTCTTCCATTCTGTAGGCTATCTCTTCACTCTGTTGTTTCTCTTGCAGTATAGAAGCTTTATAATTTAAGGTGGTCCCATCTGTCAGTTCTTAATATTATTTCCTATGCCAATGGAGTTCTGTTTAGTAAGTCTTTGACTGTGCCTATGACTTGAAGCATTCCGCTATGTTTTCTTCTAGAAGTTGGAAAGTTTTGCATCTTCTACGTAGGTCTTTGATCCATTTTGAATTGATTTTTGTACAGGGTGAGAGATATTTAGTTTCAACCTTTACATATGGATATTCACCTTTTCCACCATCCTTTGTTAAAGAAACTAAAAGTGTAAGTGAGATCCAAAATGTATAATAGGTATTATGAAATAAGAAAAAAAATGTTTAAAGGGAAAGGAGAAATGGGGACAAGCATTGGAAAGCAAAGAAGGGAGAGAAAAAATTAGAAGGGAAAAATTGAAAACAAAGCTTATGTATATAGGAAAGTGGAGGGGCTGGAGGGAGAACAGGGGAACAGGAAAAAATAAGAATCAAGATAGATAATGTGCAGATACAAATTCATAATGATGAATGTGATCTAAATGCATTCCTAAAATGTATCAATAAACCCAGCTTTAGAAAAACAAATAAACTGTCTTTTGTCCATTGCCTGTTTTTGGATCCTTGGTAAAAAGTGAAATGGTATCTGTGTGGTTTGTTCTGTGCCCTCTGTTCTGTTCCACTGATGTATGTGTCTAGTCTACTTTCATGCCAGCACATGCAGTTTTCACCACTCTGGCTCTCAGTACACACTGAAAGTGGGCATTGTGGTGCCTCCAGCAATGCTGGCTTTGCTCAGGATTTCTCTTTCTACTCACCGTCTTTTGTACTTTCATAGTAATTTTAAGATTATTTTTACTAGTTCTTTGAAGTATGGCATTGGTATTTTGATGAGGATTGTGATGGTGTGGAATCTGGATAGCATTTTGTAATATGGCCATTTGAATCATATTAATTCTGCTGGCCCATAAACATAGAAGATCATTCCACTTTCTAATGTCTTCTTCAGTTTCACTCATTAGTGTTCTCTCATTTTTGTTGTATGGTTCTCTTATCTTAGGTTTATTTTTATGGCTTTCTTTCTTTCTTCTTTTTAATGAGAGAGTAGTTCTCACTTTGTAGTTCAGGTTGGGCCTGAGCTCAGCCTCAAACTCAGCAATCCTCTGCATCTGCCTCTGCCTCCCAAGTGCTGGGATTACAGACATGAGCCACCTCGCCCTTCACTGTGGTATGTGGTACTGATTGCTGGTGGGCGCGAGTCTTCATGCTCAGCATTGTTGTATGTGGTTACTGGGGATCGAACCTGGGTCCTTGTGCCTGCAAGGCAGGTGCCGGAACCACTGGGCTAAATCCCCAGCCCTCTGCTGGTTTTTTAAAAAAAATTCATAATGAATGAAACAGTTTTCTTGATTTCTAAGTGGATTAATTATTGGTGTACAGAAAAGCCATTGATTTTTGTATGTTGATTTTGTATCCTACTATTTTGAGTTTTAAAATCAGATTTTAAAACCTTCTGGTAGAAGTTTTAGAGTATTCTAAACAAAAACATTGTATCGTATCAGATTTTACTAAGGATAATTTGATTTCTTCCTTTCCTTTTTTCTCTTTTATTTTTTTCTTTTTCAAAATTTCTCTGACTAAAATGTGCTATATTGAACAAAAGGTTTGAGAATGGACAATATTATCTTATTCTGGATTTTAGAAGAAATTCAGTTTTTCCCCATTCAGCATATTTGGCTGTGAGTGTCATATGTAGTCTTAATTATACTGAGGTTAGGTCTTTTAACTTATATTTAAAATGGTGTAAATTATGCTGGCTTCCCCACATCATTTTCTACTTTTAATTAATACCCAGGTTCAATAATTTATTTTTCAGTTGTAGAGAAATTTAAACTACCTATGATAAAAGAAATATATTCTACACAATAAATTTATTGTATTTATTCTAAAATTTTTTACACTAGAAACAATGTGCAGTTAAATACAATATTAGCCATAACACAAAAAGAAAATGTGTTAGACTGTAATCCTAAAAGTTCTCAGAAAACTGCATAGAGGAAAGAAACAATAGAAATGTGAAATAGAACGTAAGAAATATGGATGAAGGCTACAGAAGTTTGTATGTATGTATGAATCTGCTCATACATATGCACAAATGCATGCATATTCATACACATATGTGCATAGGTTCGTGTACCATATAACAAAGATTCTGTCAAAATGGATTTATACATGATTGGTGATCCCAAGTGATCATATCAGTTGTTTTAATTTTTATAAGTACACTCAGAAATGATTATATGAAAACAAATTATGTAATGGCACATTTTTTATGTATCTGTCATTAAGTGATATATAACAACATGTACATGTATGTGCATTTAATATGTAACATATAATAAATGTTATAAATATTTTGCACATATTAATATATATTCTGAAACATTAATTGCATTTAGCTTTTTCACCATAAAAAGGGGGAAGGTAACATCAGTGAAAATAGTGAAGTAAAAACCTCCATATTCCACTTCTAAATGAAAACAATAAAAAAACAAAAATTGCATGAATGGGGTTGAGATATACAAAGAACCCAAAGGCTTTGTGCAACCTAGGGGATACTTGTTCAAAAAAAAGAAAAAGTGAAACAAAAACCCTACTGATTCTCAGAAAGAACAGCAAATTTTGTGGCATTTAGCTGACTTCATGCCCATCTTCAATCCCTCAGCAAAGCAGGGGCTGTGAAAACAACATGTTTTCCTAGAAAGAGAAAAGAAACTTCGTTTTCAAAGGTTTATAATTAATTATTTGTGGTGGCCACACCAGTATGGTTGTCTTTATTTTGTCTAGTGTGGAACTAGCCCAAGTACTAAAATTACTTTCCAGAGCATTTGTCCAAAACATTTACCGAGTAAAGTCTTACGTTGCTGATGAAAGTCTTGGTGACTAGGTGACCAGGTCCTCAAGGTGAGTTGGGTCAAGCAGTTCATTAACCTAAATGTTTGAGGGGAAAGAGGTCTGACTTTATTCCTAGGAATTTTGCCCCTGCTCAGAGCGTTGGTCAGGAAAACCCTAAGAAGTCGCCGCCTACTGACTTGATGGCCCATGAAAAATAGCAATTGAAGGTTAAGACATAGTTACAAGTTCATGGGCTGAGTGTGTAAGGCATGTGTCAATATGTACAAGGAGTTCCTTGGCAAAGACTGGAAGATTGTTTGGGGTATTTAAGGAAAGCTGTCCAATTATTGTCTGCAAACTAAGCTAGTGGAACAGAGATTACAGGGAATGCATACTATAAATAATAGAAACTTTACACAATTATCTCAGAAAAGCACTTCCCCCAAAGGCAGCAATTACAACAAATCCTCGAAAGAGAGAATGTGGTTTCCAGCGTCACCACATTATATTCAAATTTTGTTTTCAATAAAAAGCAAGACGTGGAAAACCAAAAAGTATGGTTCATAGATGAATAAAGAGGAAACAAATGGTAATGACACACCTGAGACAAGAGAGATATTGAACTTTGAAGACAAAGAGTTTAAATCAACTATTTCTAAAAAGTTCAGGGAGCAAAAGGAAACAAAAAAGAAAGTATGCAAGCAATGTTTCACCAAATTGAGAATAACAATGAGCTGTAAATATTTCTAGGAAGGAACTACGTGCAAAAGTTGCAAATGAAAAGTATAATAGCTAAAACTTAAAAAATCCTTAGAGGAGCCAAAATATAGATCTTATTAGGCAGAAGAAAGAAGCAATGAACAAGGAGATAAAACAACTGAAATTATTTCATTAGAAGAGCAGAAAGAGCAAGGAATGAATAAAAATAAAGAATCTCTGATGGTGTGATTCACCACTTAGTGTCCAAGTAACACTCATGCAAGTTCCAAAGGAATAAAGAGAAATGGGTGGAAAGAAAGCAAGAAATTCTGCTTAAAGACATCTCAGATTTGATAGAAACATAAATCTCAGCCATTAGTAACTATGACGCATTTTGAGTAGCCAGGAAAAAACAGGGAGAGAGTAGGACGGAAAAGGGACAGGAACTACATATATGGTTATTTAACCCACTCCCTTCAACGAGGTTCACTGCTCAGTTTCCATTACCTCTCACTCCAACCATCAAATTATGATCAAATGGTGTCAGAGTGTGCATTTACCGTGCAGAACAGCTCATGGTGCCTCAGAAGCCTTAAACGTAGAGTTACCTACCATGTGTGACCACAAGTTCATTCTTAGGTACATACTTGAGAACATTGAAGCATGTTTATAAAAAGTTGAATGTTTTTATGTACAACAGATATTGACAGAAGCATTATTTATAATAGCCAAAAAGTGGAAACAAAGTGTTTATCACCTGAGGATAAACATTTAAAGAGAATTTGCACTTAATATGAAATAGCCAGAGAATGAGCTATTACTTATTTCTTCTTATTATATATTTATCATGCATTCATCCATAGAAAAGATACTGTCACAGAGCAACACAGATGAACCTTGAAAACATTATGCTAAATAAAAGATAAAAAGGACATAGTGTTTCTCAGCTTTCAATCACACAGACAGAATTTATAAAGTCAGCTTATATTTCATTTATGACTATGTCCTCAAGGTACGTCTATTTGAGTATAAATGACTCAAACTTGTCATTCTTCATGGCAGAAGAATATTCCATTTTATTTAAAAACAAAAATCTTATTTATCCTGTCTCCAGTTCATGGACACTTGAGTTGTTTCCAAGGTTTAACTATCACAAACTGAGGTGCTATATACATGAGTGCACATATGTTGCTGTGACATGAATCTTAATTCTTCCATGTATATACCTAGCAAGGGAATAGCAGGGTCAAATGTGATCTCTAATCCTAGCTTTGTGAGAAATCTCCACAGTGGCTGCACAAGTCTATATTCCCATACCTTGAGAACATACTCATATGTGAAATAAATAGGTCACAGATGTGTAAATTCCATATCTTTTCCCTGGTATGAGAAACTAAGAGTGTAAATGAGTTCTAAAACATATGAAAGATATTGGGAAATAGAAAATATTCAAAGAGAAAAGGGTAGAGGTAAGTAAAGAAGGGAAAGAAAAAAAATTGAGGGTAAAAAACCAAGCAAAGCTTAAGTATCCGGGGGGAGTGTAGGGTGGGCAGGTGTTGTGCTTTTGTAGGAACAGAAACTTGGATGGGGAAGGATGAGGTGAATAGAATCACGCTGCAGACCCGGTCTAAAAGAAGACAATTTTCTGCCTTTAATGTAAAATATAGTCATTTTTATAGTAAATGGTAAACGGCGTAAACATACAAGTCGGGTCAGTAGCAGATTGGCTGAAGCATGCACAGAGGTGGGTTGTTGTATAATCATTGAGGAGACAATCTTTTGTTTTGGCGGAAGTGGAGTCACGATGAGGTAGAGTCACCATGAGGGAGCATGCCAGTCAAACCTGGCTTTCACCTTCAGGCAGGGGAAAGGGAAAAAGTGAGAATTAAGTTGTATCATATACTGGAAAAAATTCTCAGTGTTGAGTGTGATCATGATGTGCATATAAAAAAGTACCAATAAAATCAATTTAAAAAGAAATAAGGAATTCATATTAGGAGAAAACTGTAAAGCATTTGTGAAAACACTATAAAAAATCTCCTGTTTTGCTTATGATTGGTCAACATCATAAAACTGTGTTCTCTATAATTTATAAATTTAGTGCCATCCTAATAAAATTATCAACTCAAAAAAGTCAGCTTATAAAAGAAAGGTTTTATTGTGGATCATAGTTTCAGTTTATGGTCACTTGGCTCCATCACTTTGGGGCCTTCTCTGAGACATGGAGCCCCTGTGGTACTGCAGAGCGGCTCGCCTCATGCTGAACAAGACACAGGAACAGAGGGGAGAAGGAACGCAGGGCAGGTTATACCTTTCCAGGTTATTTCCCAGTGAACTCTCAGATCAGGCCTCACCTGCTAACAGCCCATTCAGCAGAGATTAATCCATGATCCACTTACCTAACAAAAGCCCATCAGTTGGCAACCACGCATCTACACGTACCCTTTGGGAAATGTTCCAGATCTCAACCATCACATCCACAAACTGTACAAATCCATTTTTATGAAATATCCAGAAGAGAAAAATCCACAGAGACAGAAAGAATACTGTTGATTTCCTAGGATGGGTGGAAAGATAGACTTATATATCTGCTTATAGATACAACTTTTCAGGGGCAGAGGACAAAAATGTTCTAGAATTAGTTCATGGTAATAGTTGCCTAATATAATGAATGTACAATATTAAAATCACTGAAATGTATACTTTTAAATTATGAATATTATGTGAAAAGTCACTTTATTTTTAAATATTCTTTTTAAAAGAGGGAAATGAGCCTAGAAAATACAAACAAGGTTGCTGAGCAAATATAAGTACAGTGCAATAATAATGAAGTTCTAAAATCTCAGTCATGAGATACAAATTTTAAAAACTAAGCAAAATGAAATGAAAGCTGAAAAATATACCTAGAAAAATATGCCATGAATTCAGTCTACCATTTGGTCAGTGTTTTGAATCCAACTTTTTCAAGAATTCATGGTAAAATTTCATATTTAGAATTGAAAGAATAGAATAAAGATAATATGATAAGGAAACATTGCACCTAGAATAATAAACTAAACGTATTGGGAGGAAAAGTTGGAGCAGCAGAGAGGGGGTGGAAGAGGCAGCACGAATGTGAGAAGGAGAAGGTGACACTGGGCTGCCTGAGCAGGTCGGCGGCGCCGGACCTTGACGTTGCTAAGCAGTTGCCTTGGCTTCTGCCCGCAGCTCAGAAGAGGCAAATCTGTAACCACAATAAAACAAAACGGAAACTATTCTGGGATCGTGTCTGAATATAGATAAAATCAGGAATAACATCTCACCCGTGTGTATGACTAACGCTCCTCCACCTTGGCCAGTTACAGCTTGTCTCACCTTTATTCCATTAACTAAGACATTTAATCACAGAATTGCTTCCTGATAGCGTTCAATCCAGGACAAACCCTCAAGTTCTCGGCCTTTCCCAAAGACTACCTAAGATGAACCTAGATCTTATAATAAATTCTTTCTTAATATCTCATCAGAATTACTCATAGTTCCCCATGCTACCTGGTCTGTCCTTGCAAGGAGCAATAAACTTTAGTATTCTTCCATCACATGCTCCTGATAAAGTATACTCCAGATGGTCTTTGGCTGAGGCCATTAATAAATAGGTTGTAGCAGAAACTCAAATATATCAATTACTTTAATAAACCCACTTCTCAATTTAAAGGGAAAGATTGTTTTCATAGAACTAAAACTGAAATGTGATGTTTTAAAAAAAGACATGAAAATAAAGTCACAGTAATATTACTTGCAACACAACACTTGTTGATCTGAATAAGTATTGCGGTGCAACACTTATCCCCTGGCCCCTAGGAAATGTTTCATTAATATTTAGGAAAGGAATGAATGAGTGCATGCGTTGAATTCAGACTGCACAGTTATATTTCATTGAATAAAATGATAGTATATGTTTACCTCAAAACAAAGTACAGTATATATGCTAGTCAACTGTCTGTTACCATAATAGAATAACTGAGACACTTTATGTGCAGAGAGAGAATGGTTATTTTGGCTCGTGTTTTGGAGGTTCCAGCCAGTTATCAATAGGCTTTCTCACCTTGGGCATTTTCCAAGATACCTCATCCAGGTAGTTGTGTGCAGAGAAGCAAAACAGCTCACCTGATGTCCAGAAAGCAGGAGAGAACAGTCTGTTCCAAAGGTGTGATCTCCAGTGACCTAGGGACATCCCAGGAAGACCTCTTAAATGTTCCACCACCTCCCAGTAGTGCCATCCTGGCCACTGAGCATTTGACATATGGGCACAGAGGATAGGTCATTATTGGTGGGCAGTGCAGAGCGTCAGCCTCGGTAACTCCATTGCCTGAGCCCATGGTCCACGCTGTCTCTCGCCTTCCTTTTTTTTGTAATGTGTGGACACTGGCAATCCTGATGTCATTTGAGAGACAGCACACAAAACACTACACATCGTTGGTATTGAATTTTGCATCAGGACTAAGTAGATCTCATAAATGAAAAGGAATGGAATGATATATATAGAAAATATTATTACATTTTGTATCCTCATTGTTTAACAAGTTCCTCACTTGCCCCTGTGATTTACCCTATAATCCCCAATATGATTGTCATGCATGAAAGATTGCCTCTCCTTACCTTTGTTGGTAAATTAAGATAAAAAAATTTTGACTTTCATTAATTGCCCTCTAAGATCCACTTTTTAGTGGAGAGAAAAGGTTTATTTAGGCTCAGAGCTTCTTATGAGGGAACACAGCTTTGTTTTTACTCCCTGAATGTCTTAAATTCTACTGTGAGAAGTTGCAATGTGAGACTAAGGCAAGAGGTCACAACTTTGAGCAACTCAATACCTTCATGAGACCCCAACTCAAAATTTTAAAAAATGAAAAGACTTGGAGATGTAGTCTCATGTATGGCCCTGGTTTCAATCCCTACTTCCCCTCCCAAAAGTGAAGTTTCTATGTCTTTACTTTTAGCTACAACATTCTGAAAATTGACTTCTTGACACTTTTAAAAATTATCTCTCTCCTGAGGCCTTCTACACTTTCACTTTTACTATATAAAAAGCTCCCCCAGGAAGAAGCAGCCATGTGTGGATAAATATGCTTCAGGACACACTAGGCAATTTTGCTGTCCAAACTTAACATGGCAGAATAATGCACTTCTGTTGACTTATTTCCACATTGTGTATGACTAGACAGGCATGAAAGGGTTTGTGAGAAAAAAAACACATTCATATAAAGCTTTTATCTATAAGAAATTCTCCTAAACAATTCCTATTTTCCTGTTCAGATAAGGTTTATCCTTTAAGATCATTTGGTTTAGTGGGATGGGCTGCTTTGTGCAGCCTGCATCAGCTCTAGCGAGGTGATTTAATTTACTGGTTTAAAGACTGGGTTTGACCTGAGGGATGTCTAAGAACACTGGACTTGAATTTAATTTGCTTTAGCTTCTATGAAGGTGTTATCATTTCTACAAGTGATTCATAAACCATCAATCAGAATACATTGAAGTTGTTATGTTATGAAAATGGTATTTCTCAAGTCTCTGCTTTTTTCCTGTATCATAGACATTGTCTGGCAAAGAAATACACCTGTATCATCATGGAAAATAACATGAATCAGGGAGAAAATGACCACAGGTTCTTTTCAGTACTATGCTGATTAAGTTTCAATTTGCAATAAATCTTCCTGTTTCTATCAGTCTTTATCATATATGTACATATGTGTACTTTTTTCATACTATTTTGCCCAGGTTTCTGAGGTAAATATATATTTTTATTTGTGCCTATTAATTTTACAAAATATTTTATTTCAAAGTGCTATTTTCATGTGTCTGTGTAACATATTTCCATCATATCCATCCTTCCAGTACCTGCTCTGCACCTTTCTTTCCCCACCATTTTTCCTTTCTTCTTGTATAACAATAATCTAACAATGGAAACTTAACATCTCTGAAACAAAATCTGAAAATAATATGAATTTTAAGTCTAAGACATAAGTCAGGCTGGGGATTTAGCTCAGTGGTTCCAGTGCCTGCCTGGCGAATGCAAGGTCCCAGGTTCGATCTCCAGTAACCACATGCCAGGATGCCAGGCATGGTGACTCACATCTATCAGTAATCAGAACCACATACCACAGTGCCGGGTGCGGTGGCTCACACCTGTAATCCCAGCACTCGGGAGGCTGAGGCAGGAGGATTGCTGAGTTCGAGGCTGAGTTCAGGATCAGCCTGAACTACAAAACATGACCTTGTCTCAAAAAAACTAAAAAAATAAGACATAAGCCAAAATCTCCATTCATGTATAATGAATATGGTTTTGGGCTAGTGACAGATCTGAAACCTTAGCTTGTGAGAATACTAATAGACATAATTCAAAGAGATATTCTAAAAATTGATAAAATCCTAAATGGAGTATGATATAATGCTCGCTATTCAAGAATGATAGCTGTGTTTGAATTTAGCCTGGCTCCTTTTGTTTCTGTTTCTCACATTTGGCCAATTTGAACTAATTCTAAGAATGGAAAATAATTTTTATGTTCTCCTTCCGTCTCACTCTCTCATATCAATTAATTCACAGAGACTTACTTTTCTGCTTCACATTATCTCTAGGTTTAATCATAAGTTTCCATCTCCACAGTCACCAGAGTCTCTTCCATCTGACATGTCACTGGTTTTCTTTTCCCATCTCTTCTCTTAGTACTTCCTCCTGCCTATCCATTTGCTCAGATTATTTTGCTGGCTTTTTTCTGACTTCTAATGATGGAGACTTAGCTCAACAAGTATTAGTCACTTTTTTCTTTCTAATATCACTTTTTTAATACTAAAGTATATATATATTTTTATCTTTATTGGTACATTACATATATGCATCATGATTGCACTCCATAATGGGGATTTGTACCAGCATAAGACACAACTTAATTCTCATTTTTTCCCATAGCCCAACCCACCTTACTCCCCCCTACATACATAAAATTCGTTTCCTTACTTTTTTGTTATAATCTCATTATTTTTCCCCTTCACCCTATTTTACTTTGAGCATTTTCTATTTCACAATATATACCATACAATTCTAGAATTCATTTACATCTTTATTTTCTCAAACCAGAGAAAAGATGCAATATGTACCTATCTGTGCCCTATTTATTTCACTTATGAGAATATCCTCAAGGTATGTCCATTTAAGTAGAAATGATTCAAACTTATCATTTTTTATGGCAGAGTAATACTACATTCTATAGAAGAACCACAGCTTTTTTATCCAGTCTCCAGTTGATGGACACTTGGGTTGTTTCCAAGATGTAGCAATCAAACTGGGCTGCTATAAACATGGGTGCACATATGTCTCTGTGATATGAATCTTTTAATTCTTGTGTGTATATACCTAGCAGAGCGATGGCTAGGTCAAATGGAACCTCCAATCCTAGCTTTTTAAGGAATCTCCAAACTGATTTCCACAGGGATTGTATGAGTCTAATATAACTTTTTAAAGCTGGAAAATTATAAAAATTTCCTTAACTGCTTTCCACAAGTTTTGCTGTTTCTTGAATTATAAAAGTTTTTAAATTTTCATTGTTTCTTATCTTAAAAGCAGAGTTTGTTTAGCCATCTTTTTGTCACTTTCACTTTACTGTTGATGTCAGCAAAATCCTTTATGATTCCTTTTTTTAAATGTGGTTGGTTTTCTTGTCCAGACTGTTGTCCATTTCTGCAAAAGCTTTTTGTAGCCCAAGTGAAGAACAAATGTGCATATAGCTGTTATGGAGTTTGGTGTTTTATATGATGTGCCCATTAAATTTACCTTATTTATTCAAGTATTTTATTCTTACCGATTTTTATGTGCTTAATCTATTAGTTACTTAGACAGATCATCAATGATATCTGCAAGTCATTTAGAGCAAAAATTCACAGAATCATTAAGTATGTTGAAAATATTGTGCTGTTTGAAGTAACTGTTTTTAAAGCAATAATTTCTTCTCTTCTTCCTCCTC
>PVIR01025722.1:0-24633 GCA_004026965.1 Petromus typicus | reverse complement strand
TTTGTTTGTTTGTTTGTTTGTTTGTTTTTATTGGATGGCTTAGCGTGAAAGCAAAATTAACACTTTGATGTGAATTCTTCACCATTATATTACCATTAGATAAAGCTTTTGGGCTTTCATAGGACCTCAGCCATAAGCATTTATGAAACACAGATGATGAAGCTTTTCAATAAAAAATTCCACTACATTTAAAGAATTTTTTATTAGACATAAAAATGTACTTAAATCGCACTTACAAATACAGAAAGACAAATGCACAAGCATCCTAAGTGGTCTCTCTGCACTCTGCAGTCTTTGAATTCACCATGTGGGTGAAATCAAAGCACAGAACAAACACTGTTTTGATATGGCTTTGAAGATGATAACAGCTTCTCACAGAGAAAAAGGCAGCTTCAGGTTTGCAAGAAAACGATGACTGACATGACTCTCAGCCCAAGAAAGTTTACCTTTTAATGAGTGCTTGGTGAGAAGCTTTCACTGGATATTTTATTTTCAACGATCTCAGACATCTATGGCTGCTATTCAAGATGCTTCACACATCATTTTAAACAGCAACTTTTTTTTGATTCGGATCAAATATGTAGGATTCCTGATGTGTACAGGAGAGTGTAAGGAGGCTCACGGATTAGAACTTTCCTACAAGGGATGCAAGATTTCCTATTAATCTGCACATTGTGGTACCAAGGTGAAACGATTATTAATATTCCAATAAACAGTGAAATAATGGCATTTCTCTCACTTAACTGCTGGTAAGATAAAATACCTGACATACACAATTTGAAGGAGGAGTTCATGGCTTGCAAAAACAAAACAAAACTAACAAATTAAAAAATGTGTGTAGTAGAAGGACTTTGCCAAGTGAAGCTGCTCACAGGATGGGCATCAACAAACAGAGAGATAGAGAAAGGAAAAGCCAGGGAGTTGGATATACCCTTTCAGGCCACACCCTAGTGTCCCACCTCTTTAGGCCAGACCCTGCCTCCTAGAGCAAGGCAGGTACAGTGTCATAATCTGGCTACTTTCCTGAAAACCCACCACTATACACAAGAGATTGGGGGATATTCCAAGATATTTCTGATCAAAACCATAATAAATAGTCACTTGAAGGAAAAATTACCAATTTGGATTTTGTTTTTGGCAATAAGAATATGAAACAATATTCTTGCTGTCTATTTTTCTCTAAAAGAATTAATGATAAATGTTCTTCATACTATCTTAATTTGTTTAGATATTCCAACTTTATCATAGGTATATATATATATATATATATGTATATATATATGTGTGTGTATATATATATATATATATACACATATATGTATATATGTATATTTCAGGACTTGAGTTCAGATTATTTTATGGGAAGGGAAATAAAACTTGATTTCAACTCATGCTTGATATTAGAGAGATATTAGTGCTAACTATTTTCTGTTAGTTTAAACTAAAAAAAAGTACGCAAACACTAAAGAGCTTTACAAGTAAAAGAATATACAAGATGAATCTGTAGTAGAGACAAACATTTTCAGCTCAATGTAGTGGTTCTGGAAGAGGGAGTACTAGAGCATTTTAACCCAGTTTTCTGCTCTGGGGTAAATGAAAGGGCACATTCAGTCTCTCTGAACATCAGTGACAGGGTGATTTTCGACCAGTGGAACGTGGATAAAAGTAATATGCTCTCCTCAGACATGAAGGAAATTCTACAATAATGTTCTGACTCCTACAGGGTTTCCCATTAAAAATCTGATCAGACAGGACACCTTTTTGGTAATTAAAGTTTTCTTGGAAATAACAAGTTATTTACAAATATTTATGGCTGCTTTTGTGCTGCAATGGAAAGCTAAGTTGTTATACCAAGACCTTGTAGAAGGAAAGCATAAAATATTTGCAGTCTGACTCTTTATAACAAAACATCTGTTGACTAAAAAATAGAAAGTGGCTAAAAGTTCAGTCACTGTCAGAAGAAAGAAAGAAGAGAGCCTGTGGTTTTAAGGGAGGCATTTTGGAGATTATGACACTATAGAGATTCATGTTTCAGAGATCTGTGAAATGGCTACCAATACACTTGTGCCACTGAAGCAGTAAAAAAGAGAAGAAATGCAAAGGACCCAGTGATGTGCAAATATATGGTTTTATATGTGTAGATAGTGATATATATTACGCCAAATTATGCTACATGTGAAGTTATAGCTTTACTCGGTTTTTGTTTTGTTTTTAGGTCCATTGTTGTTCTTGCCAAAGTGGCTTGAGGAGTTTCTAGATTTACTTGTGAACTGGGCCAAAATCACCTTCAAAAAATTATTCTAATATGTCTCTTGCCTTGAGCTGTTTTATTACACCTGTTTAGAGTCTTTACCTCATTGACAAAACTTAATTACCTCATCAACAAAATTTCATTTCATAAACTCATTGCAATTTCTTTCTTGGTGTCTTTACCCAAAATTCATTATGGAAATAGATTCAGTCTCTAAATCTGAGCTTTATATAGAGGTGGTTGCAGCTAAATCTCATGAGGGAGTGTCTTGTTCCACTCTAATCCCAGGACAAAGAGTTTGTACTTTGTCCCCTGTTTACATAACTAAAAGGGTCACACAAATGACCCAGAACAGGACAAAGAGGTTCTGCTCCCAAGATGACCTTCTATTTCTGCAAATTTAGAGAGTAGCTGACAGCCTCTTTGGAAATGTTAAAGTACAACCACTTTAACATTCATTACAATGAAAAATGTATATTTTGACAATCATCTATGAGTGTAGGCATGTATATGTGTATGCTTACACATATATATGTGTACCTATGTATATACATGTATATTTCCTTTAACATATACAAATACAAAAATATTTAGATATATTTGTATAGATGTATTTAATGAGAAAAATCACTTGAAATAGATAATAAATAGATATCCAACTAACTGAAATAGAATTTTAACATTGTGAAAATTTACTTTGTCCCAGAACTCTAATTTATATCATCTTCCAGCTCTTAAATATCCACTTCTATATTATTAAATAGCATATGGATAATTTGTTTCATGATTAATCCATTTTAGAAAGTAATCAATCTATTAGCATTACGTCCAAGTAAGTCAAGCTTACAATTTATAGTAATGTAATTACTTTATTTTTGGTTGATTAATAATGACATTTTATTTTTCCTTTTGCAGTCTATGTATTATATTTTTGGAAATGATTCTGTAGATTTTTCCATTGACCAGTATTCTTTCAAAGCTGGAGCCCCTTGGCTAATCAATCAGTAAAAATTTTTCTGTTTCACCTTCTCTCAGTTGCTACTTTTATCAAATCTGATCTGGTAGGCTTCCAGACCTACTCCCCAACCTCTATCTTGGCTTTTACCTTTGTTTTGCATTGTGGTTAGACTAATCTTACTAAAATATTGTGTCTTCCCACTGTTTACTTTTCAGGTTTAATGATTCTCCAAGCAAAGAGATGATCTTATGTTTTTAAAAGATATTCCATGTACACATACACTTCTTGGGTGATTTGACCAAATACTAAATTCTGAGCTAAAAAATATCTTTCTTTTCTAATGTTGAAAGTTTTTCTTTATGGTGAACTATCAGATAAATTATTTTTATGGAGTTTGATGCCATTTCATTTTTATTTCTATTTCTTTTTGTCAGAAATTTCTTCCTACCTCCTTTGGTTCTCTTTTATAACCTTCACATTTTCATTTTTCTTGAGTTTCTATGTCACAACTTCAAGAATTAACAACATATGCAAATGTACTATATTGTTCCATAATCCCCTCACCACTAAGTAGTCATCTTCCTCTCTGCATTAATTTTACATATCTCACAAATTTTTCCCTTTATACAATTTCATCAATTAGTGTGCACCTCCAAAGTCTAAAGATGGTTTCTCTCTTTCACAATCAAAAATTATGGAACAATAATTTAAATTTTAAAGCAGTCAAATAATTCTCTTAAATAATGTCCTAAGTTGCTTCATGTAAAATCTTTAAGTGGATAAGTCATGTATGGTAGCTTCACAGGCTTCACAAAGCCTTACGGTCCCAAGCCCAAGCCAGTGTTCTCCACAGTCCTGCTAGCTCACCCCAGGTTTACAAAATGCCCTGTACGTTAACTGGTTCATGGCCAAACACGTGCCTTATTGCCATAGAACAGTATTGGAGTGCTCTCTTTAAGGTATAACCTCCATGGTGCTGAAGGGCTGGGGGAAGTTCTAAACATATGCTCTATGTATTTCAAACACGGTAAAGGAGAGAGGGGCCAAAGAATGTTTCTACTACACTTTGATGAAACACAAATTTAAAAAAATCACTGTTATGTCTAAGTGAATTACAATAAGGACAAAAAGAGAGCTAACAGCTAGAGAAGCAGAGAAATGCTCATAGATAATAGATACCTGGAAATATATGAATATATATATATGAATATTAAAATATCTATAAAATAGATATCTGAATATATATATACTTATATATATGTAACTATATATATATATATATATATATATATATATAAATGCTATATCTTTAATGAGTATAAACATCCATTCATGGTAAAACTTTTATTAGAAATAGAAAAAGTGAATTTTTATATGTCTTGAAAATTCTAATTTCAAAATATTAAATAAATCTTTCAGTGTTAAGAAAATGATCTCAACCTAGGAAAAGGATTTCCTATTTGTCTTTTGTTTCATAAAGTTATTTCAACACTAGAAGCGCAAGAGTAAATTGCTCGTACATCTGGAGGTTGTAAGTAGAGTAATCTTTTCTTTTGTCTTCATAGTCACTGTTTTTGCTTACTGGGGCCAAGCCTACACAGAGAAAATAAAGTTAGCTGAATTATTATGTTAGTGGTTTGAAGGAATGCTGAGATTGTGTTCAATATTTGCAAAATGTCCATCATTATTGATAAAATCTCAGAACCTTTGCTCAAACATTTATGAATTTTAACTTAAACAGCTGAGAATTCTCAGCTTCAGGGAACTTTGTTGGAGACACAAGGGAAGTTGCTTGGTGAACATTTCTTTTTTTAAATTGACATTTTAATCCCAAGTCTCAGTGCACTATAACATGAATTAAAATTACTCATAATCACTCAGAAATGCCTAGTAACAAAGAAAATATTCAGCAACTGGAAAATATAGCAAGTTCTTTAGAAGTCTGAATTTAAAAATAAAGAAAAGAAAAATAGAGTTGCAATAAAATTTCAGAAACAAAAAATCAATAAGCTTACATGCATGTAAGAATTTTGATCAAAAACTTAATCTCTTGATTTAAGAGAAATATCTTAAAATACCTTTCTTCATGCATATATATATATATATATGCATTATGTGTATATATACATATATAATCATATATGTATATATATATATGCATTATGTATATATATGCATATATATAATCATATATGTATATATATATATATCCCTCTGTTTACTTTCTCTTTTAATTTAATCAGCATAATTTTTTCATAGCAAGTGGATAATAGTTCTCATATTTGACACTGGGTTATCAGACTAGAAAAAAATAATAAATCACAAAGTGAAGAGGAGTGGTTCACATTTGTGTGACAAATAAGCAACATAGAAATTTTAACTTCTAAAATTTCATAAAACTCCAACTTCATTGGTTATAAATTGCCAATATATTGTGTAATTACTTTTTAAAAATTTAAACTAAATACCCTCTAAAAGTGGGTAAGGCAATAAACCAAATGCTGCGCATGGGCTTTTAGTATCAACTGATATGACATATTTAGGTTTTTCTGTATAATTCATCCCTTATTTTCATAATGTTAATTGACTCAAGATGTACTAGTTAGTGGAGATTTTCTGGTATGTGCATTAGATTTAGGGTGAACCACGGGATTATTTATTACTTATTTGAAAATTACTCCAGGTTTATGTCATGATTTCTCTCTGAGGCTCTCAATTTTATTTTTCTATACTGTGAGTGTCCACAATTCTTTTTCTTAGTGACTTAAGAGAAAATCTCTTCTTTTTCTTTCATTAGCACAGCTACTTATTCCCATATCTTCAATTAATGGCATTTGAAAAGAACAAGTAAAATTAACTGCAATTGACATACAAATATGCGGGCGATTACTACATTGGTTATACCCAAAGCAGCTTGTAAGCAGTACAGTGTGTAAAATGTTAACCCAACAATTAGCTAGTTTTTAAATGTAAGTCTAGCTAAAGTCTACACGCCAGGATCAGAATGACTCACACTCAAATTCCATTGACACAAGTAAAATCTTCTTACTAGAAGGACACTCTTCTAATTATAACCATATATTTCATCAATTCCATTCCTAATTTGAGAACACTTTGTCTTCCCCTTTATAAGCCCTGTCTCCATTAGTGTCCATAGAAACCACACAACTGTGCATCTTTGCATGTAGTTTCACCTTCTCATGTAGCTTGTCTTTTTCTTGAATGATTACCAATAAAAATCAATTGCTTGGACTGGCCAGTACTTTTACCTCTTGCACTGTTTTATCTGTTGTCCTCTTTTCTGTCTCTTTTAGTTCTGTCTTTTAGGTTTCTTCTCAGGCCTATGTTGTATACTGAGCAGGAGACTGGAGCTGATTGCAGAGGTTTTGGGAAACATTTCAGAGTTTTTCAATACAAATATAGTGTGACTTTTATAATAGTTACCTTTTCCTCTTTACTGTATCATTGTTGTTATGTGACCCAACAGACATGGATCTAAAAGGTAGGTCACAAAATATTTCTGTGTAACTGATTAAATGATAAAATATTTGAATTATAAAGAATGAAATAAATATGTACACTAAGCTGTTATATCAGAAGGTACTAAAAACCCACACATAGCATTTAGTTTATTGCTTTATTTAAGTTGCAACCATTTTTATACTATACTAATTTAAATTTGAAAAGTAGTTAAACGATGTATTGCTAATTTATAACTGATAAAGTATGGGTTCTACAAAAATTTAAAAGTCAATCTTCAGCAAACCCTATGTCATTTATGAGTCTTACATATATTCCCTTTCCTAACACTTTGTGTTGTGTTTTTGTTTAGTCTAATAACTCACTGTCAAGTAGGATAATTACTGTCAACTTGTATTTAAACTGTGAAAAAATGATACGGATGAAATGAAAAGAAATTTAAATATATAGAGGCCTTTAAAAATAAAAAAATGTATTGTTTTAAAAGGCTTTTTTTCTTCCTATACAATAATTTAGTAGGAAGGTTTGACTTGTTCTTCTTTTTTTAAAATTGATTTTAGTGGCACATTTTATATACATGTTATGAACACAGTCAACATTGGAAATTTGTACCAGTACATGATGCAACTGAATTCTCTTTTTTTTTCCCCATTCCTATGTACCACCACAACACCTGCCCCCTATATACAGAACCTTTGTTTCCTTTTGTTTTACCATTAAATATTTTCTTTCCCTTCTTTGCTTAACCTAAAATTTTTCTTTTTTACAAACTCTGTACCATATTTTTATTCACTTTGAAACAGGATCACATTGATTTCCAACCCATATCAGGACTCCTGCTCCAGCCTCCCAAGTGCAAGGATTAGAGATGTGCGACAACAAGCGCAGCATGCATTATTTATCATCAGTAGTATTTTTAATGTTTATTTTTTCACTATCTTGTAAATATCTCCATGTCTGTTATGTTGGCAAAATACAAAATGCAAAAACACATCACAGCTACTCCAGAATTTTTATAATCCTTTAGAAATATTTTTTGCTTTCTTAATAAATGATATTATGACACTTGACTTCATAATGATAGAGCACAATAATTCTATTAAAAATGTAATGATGTACTACATATATTCACAATTTTATATTTGTCACAATAGCATCTTACTTATTATATAAGTATTAGTCAACTGGGAGCTATTTAAGTTCTTAATTCCTTCTTCCCTGCGTTTAATACAGTAAGTATCTCAGCTAACTTTAGACAGTTTTAAAATTACAAAATGGAAATTTAAAAATGCTAAAATCTACTTGAAAAGATAAAGATTTATAATATAAAAATTAATACATTGTGACAGGATGAGATTAAAGATATATAGAAGAAGGGCACATCCATTTATCTGCATTGAAAGATCTCAGAACAGATAAGTGACTGTTACAAAAAAGAGAGAGAGAGAACTCAAACTTCACTTGCTTAAAAAAGTAAGGAGTATAATTTGTTGAGATCTGCTTGGTGTTCAGCAGTCTAACATAATAATAAATTATACTTGGATAGTATGAAAATTCAAAATCAATTATTTTGTTAAAATTCAATTAGAAATTCAAAGGTTACTGCTTAAACGTATGTTAAGACTAATAATAATTTCAGGGCCGGGATTTAGCTCAGTGGTTCCGGCGCCTGTCTTGCAAGCGCAAGGACCCGGGTTCGATCCCCGGTAACCACATACCTATACTGGGTGTGGAGACTCACGCCCAGCACTAACCAGTACCACATACCACAGTGCCGGGCATGGAGGCTCACGCCTGTCATCCCAGCACTCGGGAGGCAGAGGCAGGAGGATTGCTGTGATGAGTTTGAGGCTGAGCTCAGGGCCAGCCTGAACTACAAAGCGAGACCCTGTCTCAAAAAACCTAAAAAAAAAAAAAAAAAAAGACTAATAATAATTTCAACACCTATTCCTTTGGCTTCTCTATAAGCTCTAGAGGAAGGAGTCTTGGAAACAACACAGTTCTGGAGTCTCTACATTTCTTTTTATTAAAATAGATAAAAATGACTGCTGATTTGATATGTTATAAATTACGTTTGATCATTTCTTTAGTTTAGATTAAGAAGTCCAGTGCTTTAGGGATATTTAAATATGATTTCCTTAGTAAGTTATTATTCTCTTCTAAGTTTTAACTTATGGAAACAATCTTTGCAAAATTTCTCCTTTGGATGTCTTTCACATCATGATTATGGAGTAATGCAAGACATAGAAAGTATTACTTACAAAATAAGAACAATTAGCTGTTTTTGTATTTGTGGACATAACTTTATTTTTTAAATTTTTAATGTTTTATTGTATTTTCTCACATTTTATTTATTGATTCATTTATTTTAGTACATTTTTTCAGTATATAGCCAATATCTCAAACTCTATGCTCATACTGCCTTTAGGTACATGTTCAAATCAATGTTGATTAAGTTCCAACTTGTAGATTCTATGTATTAACTTTAAAGCTGTATTTAAAAATGCATATATTATCAGTGAGTATACTTGTTTGTTGAAAAGATAACTTGTATTTTTTCTAATTGTAATGTGATTAAATTTACTTTGTTTAAGTATAACAAAATGAAGCTCTTTTAGTATTAATATAATCAGATTTGAATCCATGTGGTCTGATTAGAGACTTGTTTAGAGGTGAGGCCTCCACAAACTAAGATTCAGGTGAGCTTCCATAAGGATTCTGGGAAAGTTGATGCCTTGTGGCTTGTGGGTAGAAGACAGAGGAAGCTCATTATTTAGTACTTTATGTAATCTGTCCTTTGCATTTCTCTGCTTAACTCATTTCATCTGAATCTTTTCCATGTAATAAATCATAACTATGTGTAGAATAGCTCTGAGTGGGTTGTGAAAATCCTTATAGTAATTTGTGAAAATGCATAATAGTCTAAAGAATTTCTCAAACTTGCTGTTGATTTTGGAAAAGATTGAGGGTGTCCTTCTATGTTGCCTTCTTTAACTCTTCAGTTGGGTTTCAGAAGGGACAGTATGCAGTGTTGTGTGAATATCTTCCAATCCAAGAGCAAAGAAAGCAGATTTTCCATAGAACAATTTTTATAAATTTAAAATACCTTCTTAGATATTAGTACAGATATATGGTCAACAAGTACCAAATTGACAGTCATAATCACCTTGAATAACTCTTTAGACCAACTACCAGTCATCATGATCTGTAATATTAAAAATGATTTGTTTATACTTAACTGTCAATTTTTATTATGATGGAAAGGCATAATATGGTCCACTAACTCTTTTTATCACAGAAATAAAAGTGAAATTTTTCTTACCAATTGTACTATAAGATAAGGTTGAGTAAAACAATAAACTATATATGATAGAGAATGTATGTACTATAAGGTAAGGGTGAGTAAAATGAACTACTGTCACAATAGGATGCAAAGGACATTTGAACCAAACATGGATACTGTAATAAGTGTCTTGGGAGATTTAAAGGAAGGAACAGAGTGGACTGTTATTATCAGCAAAGTCAAAAGAGAGAAGCAAATGAGAATGGTGTCAGATGCTAAATATGCAAAATGAGACACATACACGGTGATTTTCTGGTATTTTAATAATGTTCTCTGAGTAAAAGTAGAAAATCCTAATTGTGAGGCCATTAATATTCTACCAAAATTGGAAAAGTGTAGTAAAGTTGAATTCTTTATTAATTTTTGGCTCGTTACATTCTGTAGTTAGACTCACCTTGAATAAGGGGTGCAGAATACATCATGGAACTATTTGGAATAATGTATAATGATTTTGGTCTGAAAATTTTGAGAACAACATAACATCTTGATTACTCCCTGATACTCAAACTTTATAATGTGTTATTTCTGAATTTAATGTTCAGTGAATATTTTATTATTGATGAATATGAAAATGAATGCTTATATGAAGTCTTAAAATCTAGTAAGCGTGAACAAATAAAATATATTTCAAATCAGATGAATTCAGATTTTTTTTTTTTTTAAGGTTTTTTGAGACAGGGTCTCGCTTTGTGGTTCAGGCTGGCCCTGAGCTCAGCCTCAAACTCACATCATAGCAATCCTCCTGCCTCTGCCTCCCGAGTGCTGGGATTACAGGCGTGAGCCACCACGCCCGGCACTGGTATGTGGTGTTGGTTGGCGCTGGGGTGAGTCTCCACACCCAGTATTGTTATGTGGTTACCGGGGATTGAACCCGGGTCCTTGCGCTTGCAAGACAGGCGCCGGAACCACTGAGCTATATCCCCGGCCCTGAATTCAGATTTTTAAAAAAATTAGTACAAAGAAATATTTTCAAGTACATCTATATTATAAAATAAATAATTATAGTATATAAACTTGTATGTTATATACGTGATGCCTGTAAATTATAAAAAAATGAAATGTTGGATTTCAGGTTTACTGTTTTTTCCAAATTAAAGAGAAGTATCAAGTGTATTTTATCAAGGTTTAATTAATTTTGTGTTGAATAGTTCTCTTGGGAAGTAAATTATAATTTTCCTAATCAATTGTCTGAAGAACAAAATTTTGAATTGCTAACTTTTAATTGATAAATTATAAAGGTTTTCTAGACAGTTTCTATCTAAATGAAATTTCTTAGAGACTTCTTTCATAATTTTCTGCTCTTTTAAAGTTTTTATATTGTGTAATAAATCTCTAGATAAACAATAAGTGAAAAACACAACCCAGCGTGATTTCTTAGTTACTAGCTTTAAACTCTTGCACTGATTCTTCATGGGAGATTCATGAAAGTAATAATATCTACTGATTTAAGTTTTCACACCTTTTCCCTTCCCTGCCAATCTCACTAACAAGCAGAGAGTAGCAATACTAACAAGGTGCTAACTGTCCGAAAGGTGGATAGCAGGCAGAAGACAAAGGAAAGCAAAAGCCTTGAATAATTGACAATCCAGATAATCAGCCCCCACATAATTACAATTTTACTGTAGTGTATATGTGATTTAGAAATAAGTTACATTAGTGTGGATAGACTTGAGTTTAGGTATACCACTGACTAGTGGAGTCCTATAATTGCAATACATTTGGTATTATGAGTCATTTTTCTATATAATTTAAATATTGTATATATTTTATTGCTATGATTTAGTGCTCAGTGGACTGATATACAAAAGTTAAGCTAAGGTAAGTTATAATTTCTTACTTGTATTTAAAAAGAAGTACATGAAATATATTTAACAATCTTGCTATTTTGGCAGAAACTCAAAACAAACATATGTAACAGTTTTCAAGAGAAATATCAAGCAGGCAGTGCCAAATCAAGGCATTATATTTAGTTTTCTGTAAATAATACGGTGTTTGCACATACTCCATTCTGAGACTGGTCCTGTGTACTTTCTAAAATTAGTATAGTACAGGACAATTCCTCTCAAAATTTAATTGTAACTTGTTTACTAATTGAAAACCATGGCCAAAGAAAATCTAGGTAAAGATCCTACACCTCAGGTGAGAATTAACCAAAAACAATCGTATATGATTATAAGTATTTTATTTTTTAGTGAAACTCATTCATAATATATAGAAATTACAGAGCCTTAAAACATTCTACTTCCATGCATATCTAAAATACAATCCAATGTTGGAAAATATTTAATAAATAATATGAAAGATCCATTTCATCCAGAAATGATCTGCTTAAAAATTAGTTTCAGTATTAAATTTATTTTTATACCAATGAAAATTAAATGTACTCAATGTTTTATATTTATTTAACATATTAAGAAAGACGTTTTAGAATTTAGAAGAGTATATTTATGTGAGCTTATTCTAATACTTTCATATTCACTTTAATAGAATATCCTGAAATTAATTTAGAGATTAAAGATGAAACACATGCTGTGGACCACATAACTGACGGCACCTAGAGAGAGAATCAAAACTGGAGTATAACAACTATATTACAGACTGCTTCTCTGCACATAGGAAATATTCATTTGGAGGGAGAAACTGACAAAATATAATAGAGACAAAAGCCATTAGTGGCAATAGGAAATTCTCAGTCTCTCACTGAAAAATAGAAGTTAAAAAGAATTACCTTATACTAATGCATCGCATCTCCCCCATACACTTTTTTATTCTAAATTCATCATCTCCCTTGTGTGAAGCACCCAGTAGCACACCTTTCATATGGCATATTCTCCGTAAATGCCAGTTGCCTTCTTTTCATCTTTTGCTGTGCTCAAAATGCAACTGGCATATTGTGCCACTCCTGAAAAGGCAAATTGACAACTGAAAGGGAGCAAATTTAAAGGAGAGATACTATGGAGGAAATGTGTCATTATTAACTGCCCAGCCTATGAAGTATCTTCGTGGTGTAACAAGATGTTAAAGTAGATATGTTGATCCAAGTAATAAAAACAAAGTGAGGTACTAGGCCAAAAAAGAGTTTCAAAGAACATGTACAATGTTTGGTTGGGAGCTCAAAATCTTTGTAGTGATCAGTAGCTCTAGAGAAGTCTTTTTTTAAAAATTCAAATCTGTACTGGTACATTATATATACACATTATGATCATATTCACCCTTGAGAATATGTACTAGTATATGACACGAATTAATTCTCACTTTTCCCATCCCCCTCCCCACCCTACAAATCTCCACTCCATATACATAAGATTTGTTTAATTTTTATTACTATCACATTAATTTCCCCTCATTATTTATCCCTACACCCTCTTTCCTTTTAAATATTTTCTATTTCACAATATCTACTGTATATACTAGAACTCATTTACATCTTCATTTTTTATACCAGAGAAAATATACAATATTTACACATCTGTGACCTATCTATTTCACTTATGAAGTTGTCCTGAAGGTATATCCATTTGAGCATAAATGATGCAATATTTTCAATTTTTTGACAGAGTAATACTTCATTCTATAAAAGAACCACATCTTCTTTATCTAGTCTCCTGCTCAGCTTAATTTTAATTCCTTATTGTACTAAAAGTGACAAGTTGACTGGACTATACATCCTATTAATACATGTCAAAGATATAAAAATAACTATAAAAATTTTAACTTGGATACACAAAAATAAAAGCTAATATAGTTCTACAATTAGGTTCTGAAAAGACTGTTGTAGAGAGAATTTGACGATGTAAATAAATTTTCACAGATTCAAATGACATAAAGGATTACTACATTATTTGCCTTACGGTACTGAAAGTTTACCAAAAAAAACCCAAAAGAACAGAAATATTTGTTGACATCTGGCCAGTGTGTTTTTGGATTTATATGGGTACAGAACTGAAAAGATGGAGATGAGATTGAAATTTCTTTTGGGGACCAGTACTGCCTTAAGTTTCATTGTCAGAAAACCATAGGGATCACTAGTAAATGTCAAAATCTGTACATAAGTGTAGAGTTTGAAGAAAGTAACATGAAATTCAGATATATAAACATCCAATTTATGATATAGATTGAACATTATAGATTTATATGGCTTTTTAAAAAATCTCCTATTTGAAGAGAAGGAAAGAAATAGCCAGCAATAAAATAATAACTTTAAGTTTATATGTTGCTAAGTTGCAGTTATCTCTTTTGGTTGGCAGTTGAAATAGGATGAGGATCAGCGGTATCTATAATGGTCTTAATCTGCAATTCCTGCCATGTTATACATAGTTTCTATACCCAAAGCAGCCCTTATTACATATAATATATGAAGGTCCAGGAATGAGATCAAGTGTGGAAGCTAAGTTTATGATTAAACAATTTGTTTCAGGCTTAAACAATTACTCATTTCTAAAAAAGCATTAGGAGATTCAAATCCCAGTATTGATAGAAAAGAGAGATTAACCATTAAAATAACTTTAAGATTGTGCTTGTTTCACTTGGGAAAAATTGGAGATTATGTTATTAGTTAGTTTTAGAACAAACAAGAAAAAAAAGCATATAGTTATATAGTATGATGAAATTAATATTAACTTACACTGTTCAGAGATTTTAAATGACAAGGAAGCATGTATAGTTCTTTTATTTTTCCACGTATAGTTCTTAACCTAGTTCTATGACCTACTCAGTCATAATAATGCTCTTTATTAATTTCCTAGGATGCTCCCAAGCAAAATGTGCCGAGAATCCACCTAATTTGTTATTGCTTAGATGTGGCATGAACTGGAAAAATATGTCTACTGCTTTGACTGCTCCCTTTCTTTAATTTCCTGACCACCAGGCATGAGTAGCTTTCCTCCATCAGAACTTTCCCCCTTCCCTTCCTACTTTGGAGTCAGCTATGAACTGAATCCTCTAAAACTGTGAGTCACATTAAAACTTTCTTACTCCACTTTTGCAATGTTAGGTATTTGTTCTAGCAATGAGAAGTGGCTAAAATACTGTCACATGATACTCAAACGCATCTGCTGAAATCACACTTACTCTCAAAAACAGGTCAGAATTCTGTCTAATAGGGTACATCTATTAAAATTTTAACTGAGAACAAAATAATCCCTTCTTCAATTTTCAGCATTTCCAAAATGTTTGGAAGTCCAAGATAACATCTCTCCTGAGATCAAGGCAAACACTTATCTGTAGAATTTAAAATAAAAATATATCATAGTCTTCAAAGCACAGTGTCACAAGGTAAATATTTTAATTCTGAGAGAGACAAAAAGGGAAAGAGATAAGAATCAGACCAAACCAAGACTGGAAGCCAGTTAGATTAAAATGAAATGCTATAGCTTCATATCCAGCATTTGAGGAACATGACAATGAGTTGTGAGACCCATTGGACATGAGCAGCTCAGTCCTGTGGTCTTGCTGGTTGTAAACCACCTGGACTCTCTTTTAAATCAGGTCAACTCATGCCCTGCAGCATTCCTAGTGGACTTTCAACATAATTGAAGTAGCCAAAATCCTATAGCCTCCACTGATGTTTGTTTTCAGTGCATGGTTCTGCGTAGTGTCATTGTAGAGGCTCTGTGCATGGCCAGTACATCCTTTGTAATCTGGGTGGAACCCTTCATGAAACACAACTCCTATATTCTATACACTGATAAAAACAGCATCATATGGATGAACTCAATGTCTGCTGGCAGCAGAAGTAAAAAAGTTTCCTCGAGCCATGGCTACAGCAGCTTGAGAGTGATCAGATGTCTCCTCACAGTGAAATAAATACCGCAGAAACTGTTCCTTGGAGGTACTTCTTGAACAGTAGGACAATGAGATCTTTTCTCAAATGAAAGATTTATATGTTTGCGAACCTGACAGTGGAATGAATCTCACTGATTCACAAGATGTCTTAAGATATTATTCATCTCATTCTTGATCAAAGAGTTTATTTCTTTTTAATGGTGTTACTGTCTTTAGGAACTGCAACTTCTTTGGTTCTAACTATATATAATTCCTATGTGTGATTTTTTTTCTAAATATTTTTTCTCTGCTTTTAATGCTCATTTTTTAGTACTGTAA
Source organism: Petromus typicus (assembly GCA_004026965.1). Classification (NCBI taxonomy): domain Eukaryota; kingdom Metazoa; phylum Chordata; class Mammalia; order Rodentia; family Petromuridae; genus Petromus; species Petromus typicus. The sequence goes on along the minus strand of PVIR01025722.1, from coordinate 8,499 downwards.
ATCAGGTTAAAAGCAGAAAGAAATATCTATGCTACTGCCTGAATGCTGAACTGATTTGAGTTTTCCTTCATCAGGTGAATCAGCATACCCTTAATCTCATTCTTTCATAGTCTCAGTACAAAGGAAGATTGTAGGCAGTTTTTGTTTTTTTCACTAGAGTAGTCCTTGCACCAAACTGAAACATTTTGAGCCTGACCTTTACTGTCCACATTCCTAATAGCAGTCTGGTACAGTAATACCACTAACGCTTTCTTTTGCAAGCAATTCTATTCTCAAAATAATTCAACAAACACAGGTAACACACCAGGTAACAAACACAAATGTGTCCATCAAATTAAATTTCTGAACTGAGGCACAATCACATTTTGAGCTCCATGAAGCTCTTACAAGCATCTAGGTTTTCTCCAGACTGATCTTTAAAACTTTGTTACACTTCTCCTACCAATCATTTCCAAAGGCTTCTGAACCACATGGTTTTGTACACTCACAACAAGAATTGGACTCCTGATACCAATTATCTCTATTAGCTTTCCCACTGCTGAGATATAATAACCTATAGCCACAGATTAAAGGAGGAGAAATTATGTAGTTTGGTTTATAATTTCATGGCACTCAATTCATGATTGGTTGGCTCCAAGGCAGAAATGACCTTGTGAAAGGGTATAGCAGAACAAAGATGCTGAGATCATCACAGCTGGTAAGCAAAATAGAGAAAGGGATATGGGTACCCCATGACTACCCAGGTCTCCATGACTACCAGACACACTAACAGCTATAATTTATGAATCTCCTGGGAAACTTCCAAACTAATCAAGTTCACAATCCGTCTTAACCATCATCAGAATCTTGTTTAAAATTTTAAATGTATTTTTGCTAATTATAATTTGTCCCTTTGTTTACTTTCTTTATTAACTTTATACAAAGAGAATCCCAACAGGTTTGGTAGCACACTGCTGTAATCCTAGCACTTGGGCTCCTGAGGCAAGAGGATTGCCATCTTGAGCTACATGAAGAGTTCAAAGACAGCTTGAACTATGTAGTGAGGCCCTCTAAACATTTTAAAATTGATTTTATTGGTACATTTTACACAAAAAATATGATCACATTTAACATTGAGAACTTGTATCTGTATATTACACATCTCGATTCTCATTTTTCCCCTTTCCCTGCCCTCCCTATAACTTCTTATCCTTATACACTTAAGCTTTCCTTTTTTTGGCTATTAATGGGTTTTTACCCCTTCTTTACTTTCACTTACCCACCCTTTACCTTTTCTTTGTGTGACAGGTAATGTAAAATAGGAAAAAAATATGCAAAAACAGGTAATTTTTTTCTAATTTAATTTTTAAAAAAGAATTCATAAAGTGAAAAAATAATATATACATGAATATTTACCTTTACAAGAGAAATTCTGTTCCATCTCTTAGCCTGAAGTGGTTTCAATTGTAGTTTCCACCCCCCACCCAATATCCCCTCCATGCTTCCTACATTCACTCTGTTCTTTAGCCTCCTCCTCTATGTTGTTAGAAACTTTATTTCCTCCAGGAAAAACATCCCAATGCTTTCACTGATTTTGGTTCTTACTTGGCCTTTTTCATATCACCTTCCCTGGGATTCTCTTACCCTTGTTTCTTCTTTCTGACAACGTAGAAAATATCAGTGACAGAATTTGATGAGAAAATGCTATCTGTTGATTTTTTACTGGGAATTATGGCAACTTGAGGAATCTCCTACACTAGCAGTAAAACCTGAAATATAGATTTCCAATAAAAATATCTTTCAGAGCCAATTTGGCTACATTTACACTATGATGAGACTTCTCCACGTTTCCTTTTTCTTTCTAATTTCAGGTAGTAGTTTCTTCAACTCTTCAGTTTCTTTCTTGTATTTAGTACATGATCCTTCTGTCTCCTTCATCTATTTATTTAGCACAACTATTTCCTTCTCTATAATTTCATTGGTTTTAATGAACTATGCCACTGCCCCATCATACTCAGAGTTTGCCTATAGGCCACACCTAGCTAAAAATGAGTCTCTGCAAGAAGACATTTTGGGCTTCCGGAGATTGCTCCTAGAAGGCTGAGCTGGCATGGAAGTCCCACAGCTGGGATGCAACTCTCAGACCGAACACTGACCTCTGTCATTTCAAGTTGTGTCGCTACAGGATAGAAAAGGACATCTTTTTTGTTTGTTGTATTTTAAAAGCAATCTTTGCTAAATCGAATGTATTCCAGGCAAACTCTAGCTCCAAGTTTCTTCCTCTTCATGTTCTTAGAGAAACTTGTTTTTGAAATAGATTCACTTTTGTTTCTTTGGCCTTGGTCATTTTCTTTGTCCTATTCTGTGTTTAGTTTAGGTTACCATTAATTTTGACTAGAGACTCATCCTTAATCTTCACTCATTTTCTACATATACACCTTGCAAGGCATTTCCCACCAAAGCATACTCTGACTGGCTACTTCTTACAATGTACCAACAGCGACTTCAATACTCTGTATCAGCGTGTGTTTCTTTCCTCATCTAATATTTTTTTACACATATAAACTATGAAAAATGGACTGAGCATGGTGATGCATGCTTATAGTCTCAGCATTTTGAGAGGCTACAGTAGGAGGATCTCAAGCTCTAAATCAGCTTGGGCTACTAAGCAAGACCCTTTCTCTTTTATCTGTAAAGTTATAGGAGGAGGAGTGTCTTCCATTTTGTTGGTGGAAACTGGCTCTATACCAATGGCTGCAATAGCTGTGGATTCTGTAGTCATTGTTACCCTGAAGTGGTGGGCCAGTGAGCAGAACATGTTAGAGACAATGGCAGACAGAAAATGGCAGATTTAACTTTATAAAAAATGAATATATAGCACTTAATAGGGTCAGGATATCCTTTATTATGTGATCTTTCTAACTTTATAATTGCTGTAATTGGTATATTGCACAGTTTCATAACATTTCAGAAGTAAGTATATTCATCAATTCAAATATCTGTTTAGTTTAGTTTTGCTTTGTTTTTGAGATAATGTTTTGCTATGTAGCTAACAATGGCTTCAGACTCACTGTGTAGCCCAAGCTGGTCTTGAACTCATGGAAATCTGCCTGTCTCACCCTCCATAGTACTGAGTTTATAGGTAGGTCCCATCAAATGTCTTTTCAAAACAGTGTGGCTATTACTTCCCTTGATCCCTTAATTCAGTTCTCCATACATCAGCCAGCCCACCTGATAGGTCCCTGCTTAACACCATTTATTGTTTTTAGAATATAATCTAAGTTTTTCATCATAAACTGGAATATCAGGATTAACAGGTCAAGGGAATGTAATCACTGCTTTAGATGGCATAATAACAGAGTTTTTGGATAAGTTAATACTAGATTAGCCACTTAAAGTAAGTAATATATGGAGCCATATCATTGACATTCTAGGTAGAAAGAATAGTGAGTAAAATGCTCTATGACAAGAATATTCGTAGAGTGCTCTGACAAGATCATGGAAATCGGCAAGGTAAGAAAATGTTGACAAAAGAAGTGACTATGTTGAGATTGTAACAAAAAAGTAAGGAAACAAATTTTATATATATGGGGGGGGTGGTAGGGTGGGTGGGGCTATGGGAAAAAATGAGAATTAAGTTGTGTCTTATACTGGTACAAATCCCCATTATGGAGTGCAATCATGATGTGTATATTTAATGTACCAATAAAGATAATTTAAAAAAAAAAAAAGAAGTGACTATGGAAGGCTTTGACGGTGCGAATGAGAAAGCAGCTCATATAGGCTATGTTAAGTCATAAGAAACCGTTTCAGTGTGATTCTTAGAAAATATGACCACCTGAAAACTTTTGTGTACATATGTGCATCTTGACATGTTGCACATACTGATGACGTCATTGCAGTTGCTATGGTAGCACAGATCCAGATCATAGAGTGTTAAATGTAGAATAATCTAGGAAGACAAGTCTAAGCTTAGAACTGGTCATATTTTAGATTTATTTTAAATATTTTTAGAAGGCTGGGATACAAGATAAAAAAGAGGAGAGAAGGCTGAATCCAAACCTTCTGCTCACAAGAAAAACACTAACGCCACTTAATTTGGTAGAAAAGACTGAGAAAGCAGCAATTGGTGGGAGGGCATGGCCTGGGAATCAAGTTTAGTCTGCACTGGTTGAAAGCTTAATTATTTTTACACCCTTCTATCGCTGTATTACGATGCTTCGTGTGTTTACTTTGTTTTTGTGTTACATCTATAATTGTTTTTGTCAGATTAATCAGACTACTTCAGTGGTTTACCATTTGATTACTGTCATCCATTCAACAAACCTTCCTTAATGAGTGGTTACTCCCTTTGAGGGTCAACAGTACCATGAAAACCCAGTAAACTTGAACTGCTCTAAGCTTTCATGAGAGTTACATTTCTTTCCAGATTAGTCTTAGAGATAATAAAAGCCTTCCTAAAAGTAGTGAAAAAGACACAAACCAATACAGTGATATCTGGGTTGTTGAAATCAATTTGTTCCAAATTTGTGTTCAAACACTGACAATTCTGAGAAGTGAACATATTTTTCCCATAGGAAATAATGGAGAATGAGATAACTGGTTCTGAGTGAACAAAATTACAATTACAACATTACTTTTCCAGAATTTACTTCTATCAGAGAAATGATGATCGAAGGTCTACCTTAGCCAGGATTTTAGCAAATTTCACAATGATCTCTTTAACAGGACATGGCTCTGACAGTTTTGCTTTTAGCTTGACAGCTGGTATCACTAACTTTCTTTCAAGCTACGGTCACAATATTTTGCACAAATAAAGTGCAAAAAGGTACAGTAATGTTTGTTTAATCCCACTAAGACAAGCACTATGTGTTGTCTGGGTGAGAGGAATGTTTAGACTAATGCATCAGCCCTTTGTGTCCTTGGCCCATAATGTTATTTTCAAGTTGGATTTTCAGTTTGACTTCCTGGAAAAGTTACGAACACTGAATAGGTTGTGTTGTGTGTGGGGGGGTTTTGTTGTTTTTTGGGTTTTTTTTTTTTTTTAAATCTTTGCCTTTGGAGTAGTAGAAAATTCAAAGAGGGAGCCCTTCAATTACCAAGGTATCACTGTATAATAAATAACAAAGGGATAGATTGAATCACCAACTGAGTTTCAGGTTTGACTGACTTCTGGTTTCATTTGAGGTTGGGTCAACTTGCTGAGTTTTAGAGTCTAAATGTAATAATGATGCTGAGAGTGAGTATTTGACACTTATGAGGGTTACTTGGGTCTTCTTCAGGAAGAGGCTGTCCAGAATTACAGATCAAAACCTTCACTCCCATCATCTCTCTTACAAATTGTGAAATGCTGTGGGTCTTTCTCCACAATTGGGAAAAATGAAGCACATAGGCAAGCTTCTAGTTTACCATGCTTGCATTTAACATGACTAGCACATGTAAGTGGTTTCTTCCACCACTTTGCAATTCAGATCCACGCATAACTATAAATCCATAATCAGTTAGTGAACAAACTCTTTTTTTAAAATTTTTTAATCTTTATTGGTACATTACATATATGCATCATGATTGCACTCCATAATGGGGATTTGTACCAGTATAAGACACAACTTAATTCTCATTTTTTCCCATAGCCCCACCCGCCCTACCGCCCCCCCATATACATAAAATTTGTTTCCTTACTTTTTTGTTACAATCTCATCATTTTTCCCCCTTCTTCCTATTTTACACTGAGCATTTTATATTTCACAATATATAACATATAATTCTAGGACTCATTTACATCTTTATATTCTCATAAGTGAAATAAATAGGTCACAGATAGGTACATATCACATCTTTTCTCTGGTATGAGCAAATAAAGTGAACAAACTCTTTAACACTGAACAGTGAACTAATGTTGCAATTTCTTCTTTGGGGAATCACAAGAACAGATATGAAATGAAGGAATGAAGCCCACATTACTGAATTGAAACTGTTTCCTGTGTGAATTACAAGAAATCTCCTACACATTGAATGTTGCTTCCTCCACACTGAGGTATAAATAATTTCCAGAGTATAGTTCAGAGTCCTCAAAATAAGTCTTATATATTCAGTTTGTAATATAAAGATTCTAAGAATATTTGGCAGATATATTAGTAATCTATTCAGAAATAGGCTACAGTTCAAACATACATCACATTTTAATCTCAAAAATTGGAGACAATGAAGTTTTCTGTTTGTTTGGTGTTCCTGAATTTGCTGTGAATAGTTGTCTCAGACATTCTTTACAATTCCTAGGAGCTATTTGTAATACATTTTAGTACCTTTGAAAATTATAGTTGATACTAGTTATTTGACGGAAACACTAGAAGAAACAAATTAACCAGAGGTCTCCATGCTGACAGGGAAAAATCTTTGAAATTCTTTGTTCCACTCTTCCTGCTAATCCTCCCCAGCTAAACATATTTAAGTTTATATTTTCACAGGAGAGGTTTTTGTGGAGTAATTTTTCCAATAAAAAATTTAACTTGAATGAGTTCTTTAATCTGTTGACTGGGCCTTTAAAAATTGATGTCCCAGGAGCCTGTGGTACTAAATCAGAAGGAAGGAGGCCCCACTGCCTTTTAGAATTCCAAAGGTCTGGCCCACAGCTCTACAGGGTCAGGAGGTGGGATTAACCTCTCACATCCTAGTAATGGTTTTAGAAGGACTCTAAAAATTCACAGATGATTAAAAACACTCAACTGACTGACACTCAAGAAGAATGTGGAAAATAGATTTCATTTGTTTAACAGCTCTATCTAATGGTGATAAGCCAAGCTATCTCAGCATCTGACTGGAGATCCATCTGTTTATCCCTCTACCATATTTTTCCCCAAGCCAGAATAGTCTCTAAGATCATCTTTTCCTTTCTTCTCATTTTGTGAGAAGCTGATACACAGACACTGTTAACTTCACACTTATAAAATGCTCAAAGTACTATATTTAAGTACTTCAAGGCTACTAATAAGTAAAATTTAAATTATATATGTTTCAAATTATGCGGAATGAAAAGATTAATAAATTAATCTGTATAAATACTAGACAATATTATTTGTCCTTCCTTTAAAAGCAATAGTTCTTGTGCTGTATGTATCAACTTTTCTATTTGTCCATGGCAACACCAATATGATTATTTATAGATTTACAGATTCATGTGTATCTTGTAAATGTACAGTTTTCTTCTATCATAATTTGAAAACTGGTTTCATAGCATTTAAAAATGTTGTTATGTGGCTATTTCTAAGGTGCTTCTTCCATTTCCAGGTGTTAGATCCTAGAGGTAAGAAAATGAATTATGACTAAAAACTCATCCACTATTAGAGTGGGACTGAGCTAAGAAAAAGTATCTGCTTAAAAGATTAATATCTAACATGTCCCAAAATATATTAATTAGTCATTGTTTTAGATGAGCGAGACTCTTCTCCCGCAGGGAGGATCACAGTGTTTGCTCATGGTGATGAGACCATCGGTTATCTCCGTCCATCAATACTGTGAAAATGATTATGAATTATGATGGGCATAGAAAGTAATAGCTACTCTCACTTTCTTGTAATTCAATAATGTTTTGTTCTGTCAGTTAGAACTTCACTTCTTTTCCCTGGACTTGTGTGGCTGCCTGTCCAAGGAGAACACTGATACGTAGCTAAGAGTGGTAGTCAGGATATTTTTAAAATCTCAATTTGAAAATACATATTTAGACTCTGCTATTAGAGAATGTAACTGAGGCAAGAGAGATGACTTAAATTGTTCATTTGGACAAAAAGATTGTTTTTCATGCAAGTTTTCATTTGTGCTCTCTAGAAAAACATATAAAAATGTTCAGAAAAAAATATTGACAATGTGAGCACATTAATGACTAAAACTGTATTAAGAGTCTGTCTATTCATTTTCTCTCATTATTAAAGATGGGGATTAAGTAATTAAAACTTTAAAATTCATTGTTGAACAGAATGATTTAATTATTTTCACAAATATCACTCTGTAGGAATCTGAATCTAGTTAACACAATTAAAACTAAAATCAGCATTATGATGATATTTTAAATCAATTATCCTAAGTCTGAGGCAATTTAAATTAGCTTTTTTACAGAAAATTATTTATACAGAAGTTATTTTTAGAGCTCTTTTCATTTGAGTGCTTGATTGTGGTGCTGGAATCCAACCAGGATCCCACAGTTCCTAGCCAGGGCTCTCCCACCAAACTATACTGCCAGTCCTGACCTGTGTTTTAAAAACAATCATTTCCCACTGCATCACCCTGCCAAAGAGGTACCCTGACATAAGGATTATCTGGTCCCATTATGATTTTCTGGGAAACAAACAAAATACTATTTGTATCCTGTGCTCTCTGTGGTTCTTACATGTAGGGAACCCAGCGAAACCCTGAAGCACAGTATGAGTTCCTCAAGAGCAGGAAAGGTCAGCTGCCCACCACAGCACACCTACTTAAGAAAAAGAGCAATAAGTATATAAGAAATCGCTTGAATAAAAATAGAAA
>PVIR01025721.1:0-24636 GCA_004026965.1 Petromus typicus | reverse complement strand
GAGAATTAAGTTGTGTCTTATACTGGTACAAGTCCCCATTATGGAATGCAATCATGATGTGTATATTTAATGTACCAATAAAGATTAAAAAAAAAAAAGTGCATCTCGCACCAGCCTCCAGAGGGAGAAGGCAGCCACGGGGAAAGAATCTGGGTCATCTCTAAGAGCCTTTTGGAGATCGTTTTTGATATGGTCCCAGTCAGACAACATAAGGCTTTCGCTGTGCGGAAACCAAGGACTGAAATGTTCGGCAGTCTCTACCAGTAGCGAAGCACTCTCTGCCTTAATAGGAGTGCCGTTTTCTTGTAGGAGGAGGCAGACCTGCTGCTCCATAACCTGTCTAGAGTGGGAGGACCTCATAGTGAGACAGTCCTGAATTCAATACACCCCTACTTACTGTGCCAGCCCGGGGTGGCCCAGTGGCAAGTCCTCACGATGCTAGATCTTGGTTGGGACCTCCAGTTGTCGGGTCCTGTTCCCGAGGGCTACTCATCTGGCATTGAACCACAGGTGGGGGTCACCACGAGGAGACAAAATGGTGGAGAAGCCTTTATTGCCAGAGCTTTCAGCCCTTATATACAGCCCCACTTCCTTGTTCCCAACCATCCTAAACCAGCCTTATAGGGGGCAGTCCTTGTCTATTTTCCCTTAATCACTGTGGCCCAGAGCTGTGTACATGCTGCCTTATAATTCCTTGATGGAGCCAGCGTTATTTAGCCTCAGGGGACCCCACACATTATTAAAATGATTGTGAGCTGGGGTGAGATGACTTACCTACTTGGACACAGTAGGCCTTTCAAGTACTGTCAGTAAACCACTGAAATAAGGAGGCTATTGCTCAGACTAGGAAGTCTCTTCCCTAAAACCTTTGACTAGTGACATTCCCATGATAATTTTTTTTTCTAAAATTTATCCAAAGTGTGCAGCTAATTTCCTCACCTTACCAATAGTTTTTATTTGGATCCTGAGGATAAGCCAAACATAATTCTGTGATCTCTTTTGGTGTTTCTCTAGTGCATGAATGCTCCTTCAACTCTTCACTCCCTAGATTCCAAGCCTGGATGTTCTACTTTGTAAGCCTTGCTATCCTGCAGCTTCCACACGGGAAGGCTGAGTCAATACAATACGGTGGTGTCTCATTTCAGGGACTCTTGTTTGCAAACAATTTGTTTTGCAAGAAGAAGCATTTGGAAAAATTTTGTTTCTGTTTTCAAAATCGACATCAGGTAGCAAACACCATGGAGGCCCCTTTCCCACATGAACACAGTTGTGGCCACCTTTTGCAGAGCATTGACGAAATTAAGTTCATGAACTAAGGCCCACGTGTTGGACAGAGCATTGTTGGTCCCTTTCTTTCATTTTACAGAGGAGGATATAGAGAATTTTCATGAATTCTCTAGACCTGAATAATAGCTGAGCATCAGAAATACTGTAGTAGCACATACTTATGAATGAATTATCATTTATCTTCATGAAAGGTTGTCTTTAGAATTAATCTGAGTTGTTTCTAAAAAATGTAGTCTTGTCACTCTCCTGCATAAGCACCTGAAGAATCTCCCAAGCACCACAGAATCTAATTTCAGTCCATCTCTCCACATCTGTGTGTCACTGGATTTCCCAATTATTCATTCAGTCATTTGTGTCTATTTTTGGAGATTCGAAGCATCACAATAAATGCTGAAAAATTAGAAAAAATATATGGAAAAAGGCTTTGTTTCCCCCGCTTTAATGTTTAGTGTATAAGAAAAAAAAAAATCAATCAGAAAGTCAGCGCAGCCTCCTCCCATGAGTGACCACGCTTGTCTGCTCCCCCTTCCCACTCAGTGCCGAGCGCAACGCTTCCCATGTGTCCCCTCTTTCTCCCAATCAAGCCCGATTGTTTCCCGTGGTTTTGCATACACATATGTCGTGTGATTGCTGTCTAGACTGTTCTGATATCTTTCTTTTTCTGGCAAAATGCTGCTCATTCATTGACTCTATTTTTACCTCTCTGGAAACAACCCCTGTGGCAGAGGATTGTTCTCCTGAGACTCAGGACTCTGATTTTATGTCGTGTGTCAGCTTTGCCATCATTTAACACGGCTTCTGTTCGCGAGTTCAGAGCAGAATTTCACATTTACAGATGCAGGTTTGAGTCTTGTCCCTACTAATGCCTTAGTGTGTTCTGAACAAGTGATTTTTTAAAATAATCTGGTAGCTGTTTTTTTTTTTTTTTTTTTTCTTAATCACTAAAGTGAAGGTAGGGTAGAATTATAACAGAACTAAAGCTCTAAGGGGCTAAAATAAAGGCATAAGCATTTTTTAAAACATTCCAATAAAGCTTCAAAAATATGAAGTATGACATTATTGTCATTTTTCATAGAAATCCTATTTCTCTGAAATGTAAAAGTTCACATTAAATGTTTATTACAAATATAAACTATGATGTTACAATTGACATTTGCATGCAATTTATTTTTAAAAGAAAGTAGAGGCTAAATTTCTAATTACCATTTACTCCAACATAAGAAATACACACTGAAAATTTATATTTCTTTAAGATACAGACTTAAAATTATACCCCTATACATTAATGACAAATGCTGCAGATATTTACATTTTTCCCCCTGTAGGATGTATTTTGACTAAGTTGATCTGATAGTGTTATTAAGCTAAGATCTTATCTGCTGTTTCAAATTATTTTTCTAACAAATAATTTAATTAGGAGTCTTAACAAAGCAGCATATTAGTGTTTAAGTTTTTCTGTCCCTTGTGGAATAATTCATTTAATCCTATAAATGCTTTACACTCCATGGTGATGAAAATAAATAACTGCAGTATTGCTAACAAATTACTGGAAACATATTTCAAGGAAATGAAAATAATATATAAATTAGATATTTACAAGTATGAATATATTTTAAAATTATATAATTCAACTTACTAAGATTCAACTACTTTAACACCAAAATAAATGAGTAAATGTATGACTAAATAAAAAGAGAGGAAATAAAAATTTCACAATTCTAAAAATGCATTTTTCATTCTTCTAAATGAAAACAAAGGGTCTGTACAAATAGCAGTATTTTTTCTGCCTCAGTGCTACAGATGCTTTGCTTCTAGGCCAACTGGTGTTCTAAAAGAAGAGTTATCAAGATATAAATTATTGTTAGTCATATTCAGTGCTTCTAGTCCCAGGAGGAACCACAATCCAACTATAATGAGGCTGAAGCTTTCTTGATACATCTACGTGGATATTGCCACATTCATTTTGCACATTCTCCAATCAATTCTGTTTCCACCTTTAATTTCCTATATTAAAAGATTATTATCTCCAGTGTTAACCTATTTTTCAATTTCCCTTGTATCTCTCTTAGGTGGAATTCATCTTTCTCCCAATAAATATTCTTACTCTTAAAAAACAAGATTATAATCTCCAGATCTGCATCACAGTGCTAAGACTCGGAGAGTACTGCGAGTTCTCAAATATTGGCCATTGTATATAAAAAAAAAAAAGACTAAAAGAAACATGAATTTTTCAATGGCTCTTGATGAAGACTATGTAAAAATGTTCGAATTTTTCTAGCATTTCTAACGATCGATAAAGAGAAATTGTTTTTAGTTAATAGAGTGAACAGTGGCTTATGATCACTTCATCCACATACTACAAAAGAAAATTGAGAAGAAGAAAACTTTAGCAATAAGATAAAGATACTTTTATTTATAGTTTCCAAAAAGGAAATATTATTTAGGAAATGTCAGCCACTCCAAGTAATGAGGAATTAGCTGAATGGTTTTAAGTGACATAACCCTGAACATATTAAAAGTTAGTTGGGACTCTTTAGAAAAATATATAAGCTGCTTAAAGTAGATGGGGCTGCCTTCTACCATTATTCGGAAGATTTACCACTTGTAAACAGTTGGGTCTATAAAAGGATTTTTGAAGTGTAGCAGATTTAGCCAACATATCACATTCTGTGACTCCTAAGTCTGGTGGCTTATTGCTTTTTAGACAGAAATCTTACACTGGGGACCTGACAAATAATATCCATTATTGTATTTGTACCTCCATCTTCATTCACCCAGGTTCACTAGGAGAATGCTATTCTAGTCAGTATTTGCATTGTGAGTCATCCCTGTGTCTGAACCTGCATGAACACCTGAGCAGCATCACCATTCCTGCACCCTGGAAACTGCATCCTCCTACACACCTGGAACAGATCAGGTGTCCTGGTAACATGGCTTAGTTTTGAGGAACTTGATGAAAATAATATAAACTGAGGACCAGGGTACTCACCTGTATGCCTGACAGTCAAGGTAGGGGGATTATGAGGCGAAGGTGAAACTTCAGTCAAAATTAAAAAGACCCAGAGATTACAGCTGGCTAGTATTGGATAGTCATTTGCCTGCTATGCATGCATGCAGTTCTGAGTTCAGTGCTCAGTATACACAATGTGCGCGTACACACACACACACACACACACACACACACACACATACACACACACACACACACACACACACACACACACACACACACACACACCCCACACACACATATCATATACACACAGCATTACACTGTGGCATATGAAAACTAGTAAACATAAATTGTGTGTGAATTAAGAGTTAACTAGTAAGAATTAGAACACCAGGGATTCTTTTCACTAGGTTCAAAAACAATGTCAAAGATATAATTAGTTGGGAGATGCTGGTAAAGCAGAGGGAGATGGAATAATAAATGTGGTTTCCTAGGTCCTTTCTTGAAAGTAGGAATTATTTTTGGCCTAGTTTATCACTTTAAGTATTTGACCACATCAGATATGTATAAAAGAAGAAAAGAGTTGCTTTAGTCATGAAATAGCCTTATTTGGTTATGATCCTTCTGTGCTATTTTCCACAGATTAATGACTTATAAATACAGTTGATTCATATAAACCAAGGGTGAGGTTTTCAGGTCTTTCAATCATATGTCTGTAAGAAAAATTACAGGGGATTTTTGTGCAACATCTCATTGTTCTCAGCTTCATTTCCCTCAGAAATAAGTACAGTGTTTTTTTTTTTTAGATTTAGGATTAAATATAATAAATCATACACATCCAAAAGCAGTCATTCATGGGATGCAGCTTTGTGATGAGGCATATGCTTAGCATGCAGTAGGCTTTTTATTTACCCCTTTGCATATACAAAAATAACAATAATAGTAGGTGGAAATCTTAAAATCCTTTCCCTACTATATTCATATCAATAGTTTTCATTCACTGCATCTCTGAAGAGACAGTGTAGTGAATGAAACTGTTCTATACTGAGAGATGTCAAACAATTACAAGTGCAAGATCACATTGCATTGTTCTGTTTGATTCTACTATATCCAGGGTTCCGATTTTACTTCCTGTGTGCACCTACATATTCTACTTCAGCTACAATGGAAACTGTTCCTTTGCAGCTTCAGTTGCTTCTAAGGATCATTCTGGCTTCCTTCCCAGGTTCATCTGATACAGTTCAATGTCAAAGCTGTACTACTTAATGTTACCTGACATCTTTAATAAGACTTATTTATCTTGCATCTGACCCTCATGCATAAGAAACTTCCTTCAACTGCCTTGTGCAGGCCCAAAGCCCAGCCTAGCTCAGAAGTGATTCCTCTATTTCACAATTTTCTTTTGAAATTTCATCTTATTTACAGAAGACTTTCTTGTAAGTTACTGCTTGGAGATTCCAAGTCATTGTGGCTGCATACAGGGACCTCTTCGATTTTTCAACTTGTGTCAAACATTCTTTTCACTGGGATCTTTTCATCTTCTCTCATTTATATGTTCATATGCTAGACCTTAGCACCAAAATGTACTGTCTTGTAAAACACTCAGACACTGAACCAATTTTTATGCTCTAAGTTTATATTAATGAAGTTTTATGTCATAGTTTGTGTCAAGACACTGAATAACTTTTATAACAGAAGAAGAGATATAGGCAAGAATGCTTCTTAATCTGTGACTCATTCTAAGTACAGGATTATAAAGATATATTCCTGCCTTCCATCTCTTTATTGTAAATATATAGTGAAATGCTTACATAAGAGGTCAAATTCAAAGGAAAGAAAATGTTCTGTACATTTAAACTTCATTACTCCATCTTTTCTACTTTCTCTGAATTTCAGATAATCTCTAAGATTCTAGATTTAAGACTAAAAAATGCAGAAAATCATCCAGAGGCCTCTATCCTACTTACAGCAGACTATTTCTCATATTGATATATTTTGTCATTCCTCGTTAGGAGCACATTTATGCCATCCCACTTCTGACTCTGTTGAACTTTCTCATTTAAAACATGGTAGATGAATCTCTCATCTGCCTTTTGTGTTCCTATGAGCTGCAGTGTGTCCCCTGTGTGTTGTGCCACCGGCTGGAACCAAGCTGTCCACTGTTCTCCAGTCATAACACTCTACCCGCTGTTTTATTTTTCATGCCAAGTAGGATTTTAGGAAGAAACGCAATGCTTTATTCTGATCTGGAGGTAGAACATTATAATATTCCTCAGGCTATATGATTCAGTATTCTTGAAAATTCTTTCCAAATCTAATGAGTAAGGAAAAAGTCAGGTTATTGTGTATTTTGTTCTTTTTTTCTCTCCCCTTCTATTTTGAGGAGATGACAAAAAGATATCATACACCTTCCAAGAATCTGTGCCAGCTATGCCTGTGGGAACCTTCCTCTCATGTTCACAAACACCTGTACAGGAAACATGTGTGATGTCCACATGACAAAGAATCAGAGTGTGAATTTAACTTTCAAAACTAATTGTTAGAAACCTCTTCATCATATTGTGACAAAAAACTATATATACCGAGCAAGAAAAAATGTGGCATAAGTTAAGCGACTGTCACTTGCCACCTTTGGCCTACCATGAACCAAAGAAAAAATTACCAAGAAATATCAGTTATTGCTAAACCTCCAGAAGATGCAGTAAAAACCAGTAAAAACAAACAAACAAACCTACTTTCAAGCATGCCTCCAGAAATGTAAAATAAATTATCAGTTGTGAGTGAGTCTTTTAAATCCTCAGGCAGTATAGGCACAGACATCATTATCCATCAGAATATTGGTAAGAGCTTCATGTGCCAGGAACCAAGCCTAGTGAGAGGGATAAAGTAGCAAGAGACACAGTATGTGACCTCTTTTGTATAACTTCATCCTAACACAGAAATTGCCACAGTGTAGATTTCAAAATAATATTAGATGTCAGCATAATGTTTCTTCCTTTGAAATAAGAAGTGATAAAGAATCCCTCCTTAAATATATATTTTGCAACTTGTCCTTTAATAACTGAAGAGGATTAACCCTAGAATTTATTTTATGTATCGTGACTACAACTAAAGAGAAGTGCTTCGTGGATATGTAGTACGGCACAACTGCTTAAAATCAAAGGAGTTTGGTTTGAACTATTTATATTTCTCATCAAATCTCTAGCTTTGATCCTGATGAATCTAATTTTATTTGGAATCCCTGAAAAGACCCCTTAGAAGAGCTTGTCTGTGCCAGGTACTCATGAGCTCCTACTACATTATAAGTCATTTAAAACTTTTAGATTCACATGTTAATGGGAAACTTTCAGCATAAAAGCTCCAGCACTCAAATTCTTGCTGTGAATAGCAAATTATTCATATTACCATATTCATATCAATAAATTATCTTATTTTTCTACCCAAATCACTTTCAATTAATCTCTCATCAGAGCAATCAGAACTGTTTTGTCATTCTAGAATTAAAGGATTTGCCACTGCATTCCTGATTTCCAATGCATTTTTATCCTCTTTACATTAACTTTCCTTTTAAAAGACCAGGGTAAATTCAGGCACTTGAGAAAACCAAGCAGTGTTCTGGGTAAACTGTCGGTTTAAGTCAAAGAAAGAATTCCAGATAAAGTAAATGTTTTCTTATTGTCATCTAATAACTGTTTTTTGTGCCATCTTACCTGTCTTTTGTGAGCAATGAAATAACTTAACACTTTTCTTTCTTTATTTAAAGTAGTTTCCTAGTCATGGCACTGTTGACATTTTGGAGCAGATAAATTTTGTTTTAGAAGCGTCTTATTTGTTATAGAATGTCTAACAGTATTGCTGTTCTTCACTGCATAACAGAAATGCTTACACAGATAAGACCTTGAAAAATGTCTCCATAAATACCAAACATTCTCTAGGGGACACAGTCATCTTTTTTGTATTATAAAGAAATGGAATGAAATGTAACATAATGAAAATGAAGCATGATGTGATGGTGCATCCATGTTCTCCAATCATTTGGGGAGGCTGAGGAAAGATGACTGAAAGTTCAAGTACAGTCTGGAAAATTTAGATAACATAGGGGCCACGTAAGACCTTGTCTCTAAATAAAACTATATACACACATGACTGGAGATGTAAGCTCAGGGCAAAAGCCAGGGGTTCAAACTTCAGGGCATAAAAGGAAGAGGAAGAGCAAGAAGTTGAGGAGTAGAAAGAAGAAAAGTGGGAGAAAGAAGAGGAAAAGTAACAAGGAAGAGATAGCAAAAAAACAGGGATTATTGTGTCATTGTTCATCTTGCTAAATGTCCACTGCCACCACATGCTAACTACTGAACAGAACATTAATACGCATAGAATCTTCCATACGGAATTGCAAGAGGAATTACATATCTAAAAAGCAGTTATAATACAGAGAGAATTAAGGTGATATTATAAATAGTGGCTTATTTTCTCAGGAAAATTCTAAGAAATGTAACTTCAACTTAGGACATTGCAACTTAGAATCTTTGAATAGCGTAGTTCCTGATTCTTCATTTCATGGATTATTTACATGTCCTTATGTAAAAATAAAGTCATGTGTCAAAATTAACAAGAAAATACATACAGGAAAGAATAGTTTTCCCAGTTAAGTGCTGCTGGAGAAGAATAAAAGAGGACCTATTTCTCTTAATAGTTACAAAGCTGAGCATGACTTAACATTTAAATACAAAGCCCTATAATTATGAAACATTCAGAAGAAAGGCTTTGTGACATTACTCCAGGCAGTGAATTCTTGGAGAGGACCTCAAAACCTCAGTAACCAAAATAAAAATAGACATATGAGACTGAACAAAAGTGGAATAGTATTTGCACAGCAAAATAGACAAGAAAGTGGAAAGATAACCTTCAAAAGTGGAAGAAAGTATATAAAAACTATGCAACACATACTTATTGTTGTTTTTGTAGTTATGAGCCTTGGGATATCGTAGCAAGGTTCTGTGTTCAGGATTTAACAGAGTTTTGGTAAATGCTGTGATCTCTTCTGATGTATAAATTCTTTAAATTCCACATAATTGCTAGCAGAATCCATTATAATAATGGTAGTGAGGCTCATACTTAGCTCATATAGACTCCATATATAATGGAGTGTGTGTGTGCGTGTGTGTGTGTGTGTGTGTGTGTGTGTGTGTGTGTGTGTGTGCATGGATTTGAAATGGAATATGAACTTTTCTTCTTCTGGCCAACCTTGTTTTTCCTACCTTGTATTTGCCTGCATCTATAATTATGTGAACCCTTCACTTAAAATAATCTTGATTATACTTCCATCTGTACCTATGTGCAGCATGTGACACTTCATATGAACATAGTCCTTTCTCTTTTTCTGGACACTGTTACAGTTAGTGTATGTCCTTTTCCGTATCACAGAATTTTGCTTTTTTAAGGCTGACAGGAGACTTGGTTACTCCAGGTAGCTAAGACTGAGTCTGAGAAAATCGTGTGATTTTCACCTCCTCACCTTTCACCTTTAACCAGTGGGAAGCACATCACAGGCCCACTGACACCCAAGGGAAGAGGATCAGCAGCTCTGAACTGACAGTAGTTTGGTGGAACTCAAAATATTATGGCTCACTCGAAAGTGGGCGGGAATTCTAACAGTAAGAATTTAACAAGAAAAGATCGAGTTTTACAAACACTGCAAATCAGAGTCCAAGTAGTTTAGTCCCAAACACACTTAAGTGATCTTATTTTCTCTTTCCAATTGAATTTTCTAAAGGAAAATGACCAAAGCATCTACAAACTTGTATGTAAAATCGCTTCATTCTAATCAACAATTGTCAAGTATCCTAAGAAGAAAGATCTAAATATAATTTATTAAAAACAAAAATTAAATAACTAAAAGCAAGTTAAATGCACTGAAAAAATAACTTTTGCACATGGATACAACTTTGAAGTAATGAAGGATAATAAATTCAAGAAAATATATAATTATACTGAAAATGTTATCAAGGAACCAACATATGACAAAAATGAATTTAAAATTTAGAACTAAACATGTTAACTAAGGTCTATGATTGACATGTTTCATGAGAAGAGAAAAAAAAATCTATTTATTTTTGCAAAGGACATTTTAATAAAAATTGTAAATGCTTCTCAAAGATAATTGTAAAAAAATGTTTTAGCGATTATAGGATATAGGGTTTCATCTTCACCAAAGATTTGTCTGAATTTATATACTAGGCAATGTACTAGGGAAATCAGTAGTCTAATTATTAAAATATGTGAGCCCATTTTGAGGTGATTTTTTACATCAAGTTTTTTAATATTCCAATCTTACAAATATGGCCTGAGAAAAGTTATATAGAAAGATTGGAACTCAGTCTATGTGATAAATGCTGTGGTTTGGTTTGGTCTAACCTCTTTGAGAGTCTGAACTAAAAAAATAATTTAAATGAATCCAAATGAAATGATAACTTTATGAAATAGTAACTTTTACATTAAAAAAGCGAACCACAGATTTATAGTTCCTCAGCCAGGACAAAAAGGTTAAGGATAAAATTAGGAAAACAATCTTAAATTTTCAGTATGGTAACTTTAACTTTATAAATATATATCCAGGTTGTCATTTTAAATAAAAGCCTGAATCATTCTATGTACTCGTATTGGATAGGTTAAAAAAATAAATTAAAATAATTTGAATGTGCATTGGTTATTTTAGCAAAGTAGCAACTTTTCAATACTAACTTACTTTAAGGTCACAGTAATTATCAATATCTCATTTTAAATTTTAATGTTGTATCCTCAAATTGCTTTATATTTATTCTTTTATTAATAAAACATGAAATGAACTTTACATAAACACTGTAGCAAAGAAAAAAGTATCTAAAGATGACAGATTCACTCAGACTTCTTAGATGTTTTAAATAATTCCTAAATTTTGTTTACTTGATTATAAAGTGTCCTAGGGGGTTTGGATAATCATGTAAATCTGTAAGACTGAGGATGACACGCTGAGTTATTAAATTAGGCTCTAAATTAAATTTTGAGTATATCTTGGTTTGACTTTGTCACCACATAAATTTGTTAAGCACAGAAGTGCACTCAAGTACATTTAAAAGAGCAACATATTTATTTGAGAAGAGTAAAACATTCAACTATTTTACACTGGTTCTGCCCCTCCTTTTTATTAGAATTTTGAAATCAATGTCTATTTGTACAATTAACCCTAATTGTTTTTTATTTAAATAAGTGTTATACTTCTAAGAATATGTAACTAATTATTTTATAAGATAGAAATATTTTCATAATTCATGGTTAACATTTTTAATTAAAGCTATTGAAAATGTATTTGTCATGATTTTGTAGTGTACTTCTTTTACTTGATCTTCCTGTCGTAAGTTTTTATCATTTTATCTCTTCTCGAATTTCTGTCTCACTCTCCTTCAGCATGTTCTCTGTTTTTAAACCTCTTTTGTAAGTTTATCCAAGTTTAATTTCACTCCAAAGCATAGTTAACTGCCACTTCTTGACAGTCCATAACAGGGAACCTGTGTTAGTCCTTTTTTCCATTTCTGGACATGACACCTGATACCCATAACTGAAAGGAGGAAATATTTAAATTAGTTGATTGTTTTGGTACTGAATGGCTGGTCCAAGGTGGAGATATCATGGAGCAAAGGCAGCTGAGCAGCAAAGTAGAAGAGGCAAGGGACCAGGCATGGCCACTAAAGCCAGACTTATGTTGTCACCCAGACATGCATAGGATTTCTCTTTACCCAGCTCAAAGAATACCAAGCTGAAACTATATTCTGGTACCACATCCCACCTCTTTTTACCTTGCTGCCCAAACACATGTTTTTATATCATACTTCAGATCCAAATAAAGAAAATCAATTTATCTAACATAATGCAACTACTATATACAAACAAAAATGCAATAGTCACTTCCACAAATCTTAAAACTTACAATATTTTGTAGAAGTCCAATGTCTTCTGAGGTTGCTTGTAAAATCCTAGTGATGAACCTCTGCAAAAATGTAATGCAAGCTAAATATTCCCAAGGTACAATGGAACAGGGTAATTAGTCCAGATGTGAGTTAGAAAGATTCAGATCAAAGTCAGGTCAAACCCATCATGGCAAATATCAAGTCCTATAGTTCCAGCTCTGTTATACAGAGTATGTAATGGTAAAAATGAATTCCCGAGGGAAAGAGGAGTCCCTCCTTTATGGACCTGTCAGTTGCAGCCAACACAGCCTGTTGGGTGAAATCTATTCATGACCAGCAGCTTCCCTCAGCAAAAGTCCTACAGTTCTGACACTGCCAACTTCTTGGTATCTGGGCAGCCATTTTGGTTTCATCCTCACAGTTGTATGAACTATATTTTCAAGGGCCCTTGGTCTTGTCTTCCTGGCCTACCTTAGAAACTTAGGTGAAGCCATTCTTTACCCTACTACTTATCTATTCTGTATAATGCATGTCACAAAAATAAGATCTCTTAGATCATGGCTGAAGTGACTTTTGAATGCCTGCATGGGTGATCAGAGTGAAATGAAGTTTGAGAAACAATTTCCCAGGAAGCCCTTCTTCAACCAGATGTCCAAGGGCTCTTTGCAAGTAAACACTTTTCAGATTTGTAATTTCCAGGCTATCATGGCTGGTTTTGCCAACTTCTGAGAAGCTGTCAAGGCACTTTTCTTATTGTACTCATATGAAGTACTTGTTTTCTTTCTATTAGAATTGCATATCTTTAACAACCACACCTATTTTTACTCCAATTTTTCACATAGTCCCTTGTGGACTAAAATTTTCATTTTTCAAATTTTGCCACATTGCCATTTTCCCTTGAGTCTCACTGCAGTTCTAGCCCCAAGCAGCCAACAAGTGACCATGCCACAGCCAGACTCCTTAGCTGTTTTAAAATTGTCTCTATGAGATTTATTTGTCCTGAGTCTTTGAAGCTTCCCTGGACATACATATAAGTTCATTCATATAATTGTATTATCATTCATATAATTATATTATCCCAGAACCTTCCCAGGACATAAACAAAATGTAGACAAATTTTCAGCCAGAGTGTAACACATATGGTCTGAAGTCCAGCTATCAGTGGAGTCTTTGTTCCAACTGCCACACTGGCCTTTATCGTCTGCGTTTCTTTAAGTGTATGGATATTGTGAAATCTGTCTAGAGTCAACCAGCAAGCACTGTTTTCAGCATTCGAGGACTCTGACAGCTTGCACTTCAAACATTTCCAATCCTTCAAATCTATTCCAAGTGCTTCTAAACCACATGCATCTGTTATATTTATAGCAGGAACTCTATTTCTCTTGTACCATTTATATTAGTGACTTTTCTCTTGCCAAACTCAGTAACACCACAACTTACATGAAGAAGGATTTAATTTAACTCATAGTTTTAACCTGTGACATGCTAGCATCAAGACAGAAACACGGCAGGAGGGCCTGGTGTAACAGAGATGCTTAGTTGACAGCAGACAGCAAGTAGCACAGAAAGGTGCCATAGTGGAAGGACCAAGGGACAAGACAGAGAGCTCCAAGGTTACATCTCCATTGCTGATGTGAACACATTGAGAACTATTGTCCACCAATGCACTGAGGAAATCTCAAAGATGGTCAAGTTGGAAATCTGTCTTCACTGCTGAAGAACCAGATGTTGGGGTCATTATTGAAACATGTAAGAAATACATCATTCTGAAAAACATGTAAACTGGTAGCACAGAAAATCATGGTCTCTTGTGCTTTCTTTATATGCTAACACAGCAGGGTACAAATGTAAATATAAAAAGTGAAAACTACACTCATGAATGCTTGTGGCATCTCAAAGAGTGTGAAGAGCTAGACATGTAGGTTTAAAAACATTTCAGAGAAATTAAGGGGAAAGCTAGATTTTAAAGAAAGACACTAAAGAATATCAAGTGGGGAAAAATCATATGCATGATGGTGTCTAGCACTGTCTCAGAAACACCATCTGTTTGGTAAATTCATCACAGGTGGAAATGAGCAAAGAATACGTAGGCAAAATCAATCTTGTGAGTGAAATAGTTGTCTACAAAGGGAGTAACACATATTAATGATGAGACTGAAGAAATTTAGAGATAACTCCAAAATCTTAGAATGATCTGTGGAGTTTTTTTTAAATTGATTTTATTTGTACATTTTATATGCTCATCATGAAAATCAAATTCAGAATATGATACTTCTAGTCTGAAGAGAATAATTGCAAAACAATAAATATAAATGGGCTAGTCTATAACTTCAGCTCTATAATTTTCATGAAAAAGTTTTTGTGAAAGTTTAATTATGGAATTAACTATAATTTTAAGATATTTCTAAAATAAACAGGTTTTTTAAAATTACCATGGAAGACTGAATGAAAATAATTCAATTTATAAACTACTATAATTAGTAATGAGCAAAAAGTTTTGTTTACAAGAAACTATAACAATCTGATGGTATGATTGTGCAACAGCTATGTATAGAATAATATTTCATATAATTATAGTATCTAAGATAATGTTAATGCAGGCTTCTTTGTATTGCATTATGTACTCAGGGGCTAAAATGATTTTGCAATTGCTCTGCAAACTGTACAGATAAATCCAGCTCATACCCACTTGTTCTGAATTCCTATCTTATTTGAAACACTAGCTTTTGGGGCCTCAATTGTGTTACTGAAATCTTGTATGGTTCATTTTTTTCAATCTACAAAATAAAAATATTAACACATTTCCATAGCAATTTTATGACAAATAAATGAGTTCATATATTGAAAATACTTGAATCAGCTTGTTTTAAGACACAATACAAGAACCAACCAAACAAGGCCTTATTAATGAAACTGTTACAATATAAAACAAATCAACAACAAAATTATCTTCTGGAAATATAAATAAATATAAATTTTGATAAGCAGTTCTGCGAAAAGCATGCTACAAAGTAAAATTTCATGTTACAATATTTGTTGTATTGAGTTTTGTTCGTACTATTGAATTCTTCGGTACTTATTTCAGTTTAAAAACTATGCCATTTATCAAGCTACTGTTTTTGTACAGTATAATTTTTGGCATAAGAAAAATAAAGTCACAAGTATTATAAAGTTTTAATTAAAACTAAGTTATTATACTATTTAAATTTTTATTGATGTGGAAAAATTAGAATAAATCCTCCATTTTAGAACACATCTTATGATCACAGAAAGCATAATTGATTATATTTAGTCATATATTGGAACAAGTGGTTAAGTAATTAGTGGGACAGTCTTTACCAGAGTGGTCATTGACGCTTCTCTACAACCTAGAATTTGACCTAAACTTAACAAAATATTTTTTCCCAGTGTATTTCTATCTCTGTTTAAGTTAGAGAATAAATTCATCAGCTTCAGTAACCAGAAATGAAGCATTGTTTCATAATTTTTACTATAATTCTGCAAGGAAAAAATTAGAAACAAAGAGTATAGATGTTAGATGATTATCTTCACTAATTCAGTATCACTCTGGCTGAATCTCGAAGAATAGCATTCAAGATTTTCAAAAATTGTATTTATAATATGTTTTTCATTCTTTCCTCATCAACATGAAATATACTTCCTTATCATCTGCTGCCACTTACACCCTAGTCAGAATGACAGATTTTATTAACATTTTGCTTCTTCTTCCAGAGGAAAGCATCATTTCTGTAAAGTGGGTACCCAAGTAGAGACCTGCACATGGGTAGGTCAGGCAATGTGATAGCCATGAAATGGAAATTTTCCAGGCAAAGGCACTTAAGATACGGGTGTATGTAGGGGTGTATGTGTGTGTGTGTGTGTGCGCGCACACATTTCCAACTTGCTCCGGTTTTTTCTTCTCACTAAGTTCAATGTGATGTTAATGATATAGAAGGAATCTAATCCTCTCAGAAAGAAATAAACTTCTTTTGATGTTTTCTTCATTGCAGTAGTTGAAGCTACAAGAACTAATAAAATTAATTGGTAGTTGGAAGAATTCCATGAACAAAATAATCTAATTTAAGTGGTGACAATTTGTTGTCATGTGTTAGTCACAAAGTAGGATACATTTGGCCCAGGGTAGGTCGACATAGACCTGCTGCTTCCCGGACATGAGGAAGACCGGTATTTATCTGACCTGTATCTCTGGGAAACGGATCTAATGAGCCAGTATTTTAGTACTGCGCATTTTATTCTTTGCTTATACAAAGTTGTTGTACTGCATAGATTGACTCAGACAATTAATCACTCTGCTAAGAAAAAAAAATAAATACATAAATAAAAAAACCTGAAAGGAAATTGAGAACAGACATTTTAGACCTCAGCTTACATGACATAATTATTGTATGTACTTGAAAACAACACTGAATTCATTTTGAGCTGTAAGACCCAATAAAATGGAACAGTTAAGGAAATAAATTCAGCATTAAAATGATCATATTAAGGTATAATCTGTCTATAGAAAATCCTACTGGTTAGTGTATATGCATTTGAGAAAAAGAGGACTATGAAGAGAAGAAAAAATAGAAATAAGTAAATAAAATGTGACCATTTTGAAGTAGCTCCCAACACATGAAGAGAACTTTCACTTCTGCTGCTTTTATTTTATTTTATTTTATTTTATTTTATTTTATTTTTTAGGTTTTTTTGAGACAGGGTCTCGCTTTGTACTTCAGGCTGGCCCTGAGCTCAGCTTCAAACTCACATCACAGCAATCCTCCTGCCTCTGCCTCCCGAGTGCTGGGATTACAGGCGTGAGCCACCACCATGCCCGGCACTGTGGTATATGGTACTGATTACTGCTGGGTGTGAGTCTCCAAGCCTAGTATGGTATGTAGTTACCGAGGATAGAACTTGGACCCTTGTGCTTGCAAGACAGATGCTGGAACCACTAAGCTAAATCCCTGGGCCTGCTGCTTTTATTCTTGACTTTGAATATAGTTGCATTCAGATATATGAGAATGATTAAAATATCTTTTCATATTAAACCCTCTCTCAAATAAGATTTTAAGTATTATTGTATTTAAAACTCACATGTCATGACAGAAATATGCTAAAATAATTTCCATTTTATTCCAAGACAAACTATATCTATAAGAATCACTTTGCACTAGAAGTTCTTAAATGAACAACTGTGAGGTCCTTTTAAGTTTTAATAAAATTAAAGTATTTGAGATACAATATTATTCTTCTCTCTTAGATAACTCAGTTATATTTTACTCAATACACTTAATGCAGAATATTCAAAGTTTACTCCATAATACAAAAATTGACCAGAGAAATATATTTGTAAAGTCTCTCCAACACTAATTCACTAACCATTGGACCCACTGGTTTATAAACCATATTCTCAATAAATACATTGGGGAATTTTTTTTTCATTTTAATCATGTGATGCTACTTTACACTCATAAGAGAATTGTATCCCCCCAATACTCTATCATCCTTCAAGTTTTATATTATCTGTTCCCAAACTCAGATTTGTGGTTAAAATTAATGTCAAACAGAAACTGTCACTCTGGAAAGGACTTATTAATATAATCAGCAAAAATTATGAAAACATTATCACAAAATATATAGCTACAGGAAAAATATGTGGCAAAGCTGACAAGCAAATAGAATCTCTTTTCTCTGAGCTGCTTACTTCAAGACAGATAGGACATAAGAACCACCAATGTTACTGTCTCCCTATATCATTGTCTCCCAATATCATTGTCTTGTGAGTAACTAAAATGACAGACATTGACTGTGTTCATAGATACGTGAGACTGTAAGGTCCTCTGTGTTTCTGAAAAGGACACAGAGTTTAAACTGACAGCATAAGAAGACCATATATTTCAAGTGCGTGATAAAGGCAGACAAGCTTGAGAATACATTTTCCCAGCCACATTCAAGGACAAAGATGGGTAAAATCAAGTTTTTTTTTTCCTTAGATTTTCTAACAAGTTACCTAAAATTTACAAACTATGTTACATTATTACTTAACACATACACCATTGTGTTTGATGATATAGGAATATTATTTACTCATATTGGTTTCTTAAGTTTACTGTCTCCTCCAATAAATTTGCAATTTTTACATGCTGACATAGTAAATTATGAAGACAACTGTACACAGAGCCAGAAAGTAAATTTGGAGAAGCATTGAATGACTGCTTCTTTGAATCTTATAATTATGCTTCAATTGAAAGTAAGTCCAAAAAAAGTTTTCATGTTTTATAAAAGCTTTAACAATCAGCTTTAATTATAGAAATGCATTAATGAACTTATGTTCATGTCTTAAAAATAATAAACTTCTGTTCTAAAAAATACATTTAAACTTCATGCAACAAGATCATTTATATATGCCCAACTCTGACCGGGACAGCTATAAAAGTAACGATATTATTGCCAATTAATTCCCAGTAGGATTCACTGTGAAGCCTGAGCAAATTGATAAGTGTTTTCATATGAGTTGGTTGATATATTTAGAAAAAGCTCAGTTGTTAAGAGTTTAAATTTCATTGTTAGAGAGCTACAAAGGAAAGTCAGGCTAATCTTAAACTAAATCTTGGTTTAGGTTATTGGGCATTGATTTTTTTAAAATTGAAGCAGGGTCTGTCTTTAATGGTACTTAGAAGATATAACTTGGAGATGAAGCAAAATAAGCAAATAGCCATCACCCAGATTAGATTAATTATAGTGCTTGGTAAAGACTAAGTCTAAAGGGAGTTTAAGGTAAATTTGTGTTTCATTTGGTTTTACTGGTAAATTTTGTATACACACTATGCTCATAATCAACAATGAGAATTTGCACCTGTACCTGACACAACTTGACTCTCACCTTTTCCCATTTGATGCTGTCTGTCATGCAACATACACTGTGGAAAACATGGTCTGGATGTGAACGTTAGGAAGTGTGAACCTTTGTGATGATATTAAGGATTTGGGGCTCCACAGCCTCTACATTCTAATGTGACAGCTGTGAATACATCACCTTTCCTAGTAAAAAATCCTCTCAAAATAGATTAAGATTACTAGTGTATTTCTAACCTACAAATCTGTGCAACAATAAACGTGCATTTCTGAAACCCCTAAAATTGTGATAATTTGCTATGGGACCAATATAAAATTATCTTCACTTTTATGCACATAGATGCATGTTCCAGTATATATCCTATAATTTTTTTTTTTAAAAAATTCAGTTTCATAATAAATGGTGTCCTAGAGGACTAAAAGTGCTAATTCTCTTTTAGTTATTTCTCTTAGAAAGTATATTGCATATGAGAACGTGATTTAATTTAAATATTTCAGGCTACCTACAGTTTATTGTTCCTCAGAGGCAACGGACTCCACATCATTCGATGTTCATTGTGCCCTGGAGAAGGTGCCTTTGCATTATTCATGTGTGTCTGCATCGATCCACCCTATGAGAATTGCGATAGCCCTAATTGCATGTGTGCATGCCCGAGTATGTGTGTATTTTAGTGCTTTTCTCCCTTTAACCCTACAGATTATTGTGAAAACAGAATGAAATGAAACTGCTTCATAGAACTTTCCATTTGTAGTGACTCCCAACTAAGTT
Source organism: Petromus typicus (assembly GCA_004026965.1). Taxonomy (NCBI): domain Eukaryota; kingdom Metazoa; phylum Chordata; class Mammalia; order Rodentia; family Petromuridae; genus Petromus; species Petromus typicus. The sequence goes on along the minus strand of PVIR01025721.1, from coordinate 4,829 downwards.
TGTGAGATTCAGATCCAAGTTGAATTTTAAGTTTGTTCCTTGTAACATAGAGAATTTTGACTGACACTGTATTACCATGGAAAAGAACTGCAGAGCATGCTAGAACAGCAGAATACTTAGGAGTGATGGCAAATGTGGAGTATTCAGCAGATAATACATACGACACAGAGTTTCAGAGAGAATGCTAAAAAGAAAAAGTTAAATATAAATGCAAATTGTAATAGGTTTTATTTCAATCTAAGTGGAACTTTCAAAAGTTTGCTCTTTTCTTATTTATCTATTTGCTTTTGAAACTACATGTGAGAAAAAGAACTAAAACATATTGATGAATTTTACTGATCAACTAAGATAAGGTTTCATAAATTATTTGAACAGATTACATGGTGTAATTTGTGGTCCTTTTTGTGACCTATATAGGACTGGAGCCACAGCTTAGACATTCAAAGTGAAACACTGAAAAGCTCTCAGATTCAAGCTCTGGCCAACTAGACACAAAGATCATTCATTATGTAAAGCAGATTGTTAAAATTAGTATATTTCATAAGAAGTTTTTAACAAAATGGTCAATTTAACTGAATTTTGGTGCTTTTAATGTAATTCTGCTGCATGAATAGCTAAAATTTATATCAAATCATAAACTATGTCTCAAACTAAATGCAGAAAAAATTAAGCGTAATTTCTGAATAAATTCATAAAGTACATAAACAATAAAATCACAACTTTAAAAAATGATGGATTCTATAAAACGTTTAATGAAACAAGGTGAACAGTGAAAATAAAAATATAGTTTCAGCATTTTAAATATTTTATTAAATGATTAGTATGTCCTGAAGACCTACCACTGTATACAAATTATTGTATTTCCATCATTTATGTTTAAATCTATTAAACAATATCCTTTCCTTAGAGAAATAGGGCTTGGAGAAAAAAAAAAAGTTTCAACACAGACAATATTAAGTGAAGCAAGTTCATGACCAACAAAATCATATAATAAAGAATAAAAATCCAGTTATAGTGATGATATTTAAAAGCTGCATAATCTTTAATCCTGGGAGGAATCTCCCTGTTCACAGTATTGCATCTACTTCCCAGAATTGCAAAAAAAAATTTTTTTTCCAAGAGAAGTTTTCTAGTTTTAAGTTTGTTTTAATTTCTCATCTAAATCTTAGATTACTATATTCCTGTGATAAAGTAGATCCAGTTCTGCAATGAATGTCAATATGGCCAGCAGTGATTTTGGTTTTTTTCCTCTCACTTTTGTCTTTCTATTCCTTCATCTCTCTCTGTCTCTCTCTGTCTCTCTCTCTCTCTCTCTCTCTCTCTCTCTCATTCTCTTTCTCTCTTGCTCTCACTCATTCTGTTTAACTACACATGTGTATTTGGAAGGAGTGGGGTTTAAAATGAATATAGGAAAGTTTAGATTCATAAATAAATCTTAAAACCATTAGTATCTCAGAGAAAAATCTACATTGCATCACTGTGGATGATGCTATGTAAGTGTTTTGTTGCTGTGAAGGGATTATGAAATTGTATCCAACACACATTTTAAAACTGAACATCATGTCCCATTTTTCTCTTCTATTGTCAAGAATAACTTCCTTAGAGTCTCCAGGGAATACCGTCAATCCTAGCCACACACAAATGATTTTGCTTTTCAATTCTGATAATATATGCCAGAAATTAGAGTGATAAGTGACAACATTCCCCTCTCAATATCTTGATATGAAAAAGTATACTACCTTAACAAAATTTTAGTGGCAACTGAGAGAAAGTGATGAATTCCAATAAATTTAATTTCTCAGACAAAGTGCTTCTGTAGTATTAACTAAGGACATAATATAATAGTTTGGGATGTGTTAACAGCATGTTTTGAGACAAGAACTTTGAGGAAATTTGTAGTGTAAACATTTATTTGATACACTTTTGAGAATTTGAACAGACTTAATGTTATTTTCAGCTTTTGAAATTAACTAGGAAGTTATTTTCAACTGTTATCTTCCTGATCACCAGTACTGTCACAGAGAAAGGACAGATGAAGACGGAAGTAGATAAAGCACGACAGGGACTGTTAGAAACATTACAATGTTAGACATTTATGCTACATTGAAAAAGATTCACCAGAGCTCCTATTCCCCATACCCTCTCCTCATGGCCATAAACTTCTTTCCTTTAATTCATGTCAGTTAAACAGAACTGAGCCTCCTGAAAAGCAAGAACCTTAAAAGAAGCATAGCTTCGGATAGGTTAAACTACCTCAACCTGATTCTGACATGAGACCACCTAACTCCGGGTCTATATAAGACCGCTCTCACGTGTGCTTTCTTTCTTTGTTTACTCTCTTCTCTTTGCACGGCTCTCTTTCTCTCTCCCTCTCTTCTGTCTCTGTCTCTCTCTGTCTCTGTCTCTCTGTCTCTCTCTCTCTCTCCTTGCTCTCTCTCTCTCTGTCTCTCTCTGTCTTTCTGTCTCTCTGTCTCTCTCTCTGTCTCTCTCTGTCTCTGTCTCTCTGTCTCTCTCTCTCTCCTTTCTCTCTCTCTCTCTGTCTCTCTGTCTCTCTGTCTCTGTCTCTCTCTGTCTCTGTCTCTCTCTCTCTCTCCTCTCTTTCTCTCTCTCTCTCCTTGCTCCAAGCCTTCCATTGTGGGAGCTGCTCACTTTAGTAAAATCTCCTGACGGACATCGTGGAGTGTGGCACAGTTGTTGAGTGTCGTCGAGTCACCTCCTTAACAAGGACGATGCACATAATCAGGACACCTGGATGGGAAGAGGTGCGCCTGTGTGCACACGTGAGGGTATGTAAGTCTGCGTGTGTTTTCCCAATGTGAATAGCTAACTCCAAATTAGAAACTGATTTTTTGGGGGCCTGGAATTCAATGTAATCCACATAAAATGGAATTTTGTGATTTAGGATAATTTCTAAAAAAGATTTTAGGGCTGAAAACCAGGATAATCATGCCTGCTTATTACGGCAGCGTTAGCATATGTTTTGTAATTTTCCTGAGTTTCAGAATGTCTTCCAATGCTCTCCACTGAAGTGAAATATAACAGCTTAGCACGCGAAAAGGATTAATTAATGTTGTCTGAAAAATATGGAGGCTGAACATAAAATGTCACGTCCCTCCTCTCTGCTGTTATTTTGCTTTTTCTTAGCCCTTCTTCACCATCACTGTGACAAAGTATGTTCCTACTCAGAGCTAGAGCTTTTCCGTTTTTTGCTGTTCAGAGGCTATTTAATTTTAATTGTTCCCCAAGCATAGGCCAATTCAGGATGGCAAGAGCTGAGCGAGAATCCTTCACAGGTCCTTTGAAGTTTGAAGAGCCGCTATTCACTTTGCCTCAGGCTTCCAGCCCCGCATCGTAGGAGATGTAAGCAGCTGAGCACCTCGGTCGTGCAGCTCCAGTGTAGCTAACACTGAAAATATCTGGTGAGCATTGAGATCTTTTTAAAGTATCCATAGCAAGATTAAGATATTGTAACTGATTTCTTTTACTATGGATTTAACGGAAATTAGAAATATATGATTGTGAAACAATATCAGTGCCTTGCTTAATTCAACTACACAGGCTGCTCACCCTGGTCATTCTGGCGAGGTGTGAGTTTCAGTGATGAAGGGGTGAGAATTAGAACTCGTCTCCAGCACGGCACAGTGAAAACGTTAATTGTAGAAGAGCGTCCATTTTACAAAAGGAACACCAGTATCTTCAAGCATTTAACTGATTGATTTTATCTAAAGCAAAAGCGACATGAAGATTTATGAATGCACGTGCCAACAACAAAAACCCGGGAAGAAAATGCCCTTTCTGTCATTGTGGAAAGTACAAGCTGAAGACAGAATAGGCAGATTTCATCTGGGCAAATGGGAACTGTAAACAGGAACAAAGGAATGATTATTATTATGTTTAAAATAATTCAACACAGGAATCTGAGCTAAGAAACGTGAAAGGAAAATAATTTAGAAATTACTTTCATTGATTGTTTTGTAATAAGTGATCATTTTTATATAACAGAGGGACATTTGAAATATAAATGCAATATTTTAGAGGATCCTTTTGATTTAACAATTCTATTGGATATTTTTTCACTTTTTAAATTTCAAGGTCAAAGTTTTTATATATTTACTTCTTTAATTCGCAAACATTTCAAAACATTAGCAATAAACCACTATGAATGTGTGGATAAATCACATAAAAATGACTCAGTCTAAAACTGGATAGCCATCTTTTAAATTTGTAGATTTTTGTTATGTTCTCCCAATGAAATTACTTATTCTATTTCATTATGAGAGTATCAGAATTTGCTGGTCAACCTCTTTCTGGAGTAATATTTTCTCAGGTTGTAGTTGAGGTCTTTAATTAGTTATATTAGGACATTTTTATTTTTCCAGAAATAAGAATGTTCTTCCACGACAGCAGCTATTCAATATAAAATTGTGCCTGCCATCAATCCCAGGCCTCAGAGGCTGAGGCAGGAGGACTGGTATGAGTTCAAGGCCAGCTTTGGCTACACAGTGAATTCAAGGCAGCTAGGAGTACGCAAATGAGCCTTTGTCTCAAAAAACAACCAACCAACCAAACAACAAAAAATTATTCAGGGCCGGGGAGTTAGCTCAGTGGTTCCGGCGCCTGTCTTGCAAGTGCAAGGGCCCGGGTTCGATTCCCCGGTAACCACATAACAATACTGGGTGTGGACTCCACACCCAGCAGCAACCAGTACCACATACCACAGTGCCGGGCGTGGTGGCTCACGCCTGTAATCCCAGCACTCGGGAGGCAGAGGCAGGAGGATTGTGATGTGAGTTGGAGGCTGAGCTGAGGGCCAGCCTGAACCACAAAGC
>PVIR01025720.1:0-24780 GCA_004026965.1 Petromus typicus | reverse complement strand
TTAGTACTGAATTAGACATCAAAGGGCTTGGGGTTTGGACCTTAGCTTTCTACTGTGACATTACTTAGCTTGTGAATGACATACTACCTTTAGAGTAAGAATTACTTCAACCTCATGGGAGGTAAGGAGATGGGGCAGGTAAGACGGATTTTGCTAAGGGCTAAAAAAGATAAAGATAGTACTGGACAAAGAGCTAGATGCCACACACAGTTTTGATTGACAGCATGCCCATTGTCAGTAAGAGAAACATATCAGATGGTGAAGCAGCCAGGTGACCTTAAGGTCTTTTCAATGCACCTTCTCTAGGTCTGGGTACCTTCTCTGATACTCGATCGGAAAATTTCATCTGTAGGAATAGGCATCTCCCTGATCAGAAATGCATTTTCTTTCTGATAGATCAAGCTTCCTTTTAACATTCATAGCAGCTAGGTCAGGAAGGACTCTATGGTATCTCTGAGCAGCTGCCCAAAGCTGCCCAGACAAGTCACTCCTCTTGAAACTTCCAGATCCTCAATGAATTTTTAAGCATCCATCCATTTTGAAAGAAAATGTGAAAAGGACTGTAAAAATGGAAGGCTCTGGAATTATTTCATGATGTAGGTATGTTTATACAAACATATTTAAGTATTACTGACAGGGATATAGGCCAAACTTCTCAGAAAGTACAAAAGAAGTATCCTCAACGTTCTGAAGAAAGGGTGTCACTCAAAGTACACTTGACCAATAAAATGTTAGTCTTCACAAAAAAACAGCCTCATAACTACCCAGGAGCATGTGAGTATCTGAGAAAGCACCTTCCAATTCTTTCCCAAATCCCTTTCCCATCTTCTCTTTCCCAGTCTGTTTGGCCTCTTTAAAGAGATGCAAGAAATTCTAAGAATTTTACCTATTTACAAGGAATATCATTGGCAGGAAGCTCTGACATGAAGCCACTCCCAGGCCACTGTATGTAAAAGCTAAAAAAGTACAAAGCCTGTCTCTGCAGAGATAGGAAAGAGCTTGCACAACAGGACTCTTTAATCCTGCAACCCAGGGCAGGATGGGTCTGGTAGAGAAGATATACTTAAAAAAAATTTTTCCCCCAAAAAGCATTTAACCAGTAAGTATAACATCCAAGAAGCTTATAAGAACAAATCTAAAAGTCTCCTGCAGACATAAAAGATTATCATGAGAGGGAACAGAAAAGCTCAGGGTGTTTAAGTGTTAGAAAGCCACCCGCGGGTCCCCTTTCACCCAGCAGAAAAGGAGAAATGACTGAAATTAGAAACATCCATGCATTCCACATTTTCAAAGTCAAATAAAGGCGCTAAACTTTTGTTCAAAAGGGAAAAAAAAATCAAAGTTCCTTTACTGAATTCAACCAGCTTAACTTTGTGCTCCGAGGTAAAAAGCAAGGACTACTTTTTTTCCCCCTTTCTTTTTGTTTTCCCAGAGCTTCCCTCGGAAGCCCGGTATCTGCAACAGCTTATGGTGAAGTGTTCTCGTTTAGATCACAGCCCAGTCTCACTAAGCAAGAACAACTGAAGCCTGGTCACAAGAGCCTTGCTTATCTTAGACAGACAAACAAGGCCCTGAGGAAATGTCTTGTGAGAGGGCTGAGCTGGTTGCCCCTAGCCAACTGAAGAAAACCTTGCTGAGCTACAGTGCTTGCATGGGTCTCTAAGCACCCTTGTTCTAGCATAGCCATATATCAAAGGTTTGCACAAGCAACTGCGGACTAGAAAAGGCCAGGAATCTGAGGGTTTAGTTGGTTTAAACAGGTTCTGAGGGAGTTGGTGTACTTGGCATTGTTATATCCACACACCTCCCTGCACTTACATGCTATGAAGTTGTTCCTCTCAATTATCACCAAAGCTTAAAGACAAAAGCAGTTTTAGAAAACATTTCACAGACATTAAAACCAGTGCACTAGAAAAACAAAAAGTGGGCTTTAGATCTGATAAAACAAAAATAAATTCACATTTTGTTTATAATGGCAGAATGGCTAGATAACCAACGCTTCTGGGCCTTAGCTTCTCCTGGGGTGGGGGTGGGGTGGAGAGAGACAGAGACAGAGAGACAGAGATAGCAACAGATTATTATAAAGAGAAAACAAGCATCTCCATGAAACCGACTTTATATAAAACAAGCACGTCTCAAAATGACAATAGCCTCTGATTCCAATAGTACTGAGGCTATCAGAAACACAATGGACGAAATACCTCCATCCAAAAGGGCCACGCAGGTACACCACTTGTAGCCCTCCACAGCAGCCCCAGTGATCTTCCCTTCCAGCGTTCACATCCTTGCGTAATCCATCACCTTCCACATGTATTGGGGCCAAACAGAGGGATGAACAGGACTGATGGCTTATCCTCGCCAAATTTGGTTGAAGGAAGCATTGACGCTTCCATCTTAGTCTCGCACCTGCTGCCTGTCCCATTCCACTCACTCTGGAAAAGCCAGGTGTCATGTCACTGAACAACCACTAGAAGTCCAAGAGAGAACTGAGGTTTCTTGCCCATCACACCTTGACTAAGCTTAGGAGTAAACTGCCCAGGCCCACCAGAAGACGAGGAGGACCAGTGGGCAGCTCGCCTGCAACGTCCATCTGAGCCAGGACCACCAGACGGACTCTCAGCAAGCACAGAGGCAAAAGTACAAATTTAAAAACAGACACACTGCCATAAACCCCCCCTCAGAATTCTCCTTTTTCTCCAAATACACAGAACCCACCATTCTTCTCACGTTCTGATGCAGACCTGGAAGTCTTTTTCTTGAATATTTTTATAATATGTGATCAAAACCAGTGACTGATGCCCCCATCCTACAGAAAAGCAGCCTTGTAAAAAACACGCCAGTGTGTTCTCGTCCACCTGATTCACCAGCTCTTCTCCAAAGTCAATGAGACCGTGAAGAGTAAGTATTTGGAAGGGATCCTGGACATCATGCAACCACAAGAGCACAACTACAGAACCTCACACAAGGGGACTTCCAGACCCGCTTCAGAAAGTGGCAAGATGGTAGGGTGGGTGTGATGAATGTGAGGAGGAAGGTTTTCAAGGGAATTTGTGTCAATGTGTCTTTCACTGCAATACATTTAAAAATTTTTAAATATTCATTGTGTTCCTCCCCCCATATATTTGTCCTCACATGGTACAGTAATCTGTCACATAGCAGTAGATACATTAGGCTCCACTGGGAGGTGAATGGTTTAGAAGAGGAAGAAATGCTTCAAGGCCGGCAGTTCTTTGCCAACAATGATGATATCACTGAAGGGGAAGAGTTTGAGAGAGATGGTAGAAGCATGACAAATTGGGAGCCAGGCAGAAGAGCAGGAAAAGTATCCAACATAGCTGGTGGGCAGTATGTAGCGCATTGTTTTGCTTGGGATTTAAAGTGTTCTCCAAAGGTTCGTGCGTTCAGGCTTTTGAAAAGTGACTGAATGTATGAGTTCTGACTTCATCTGTCGACTGACTCGCTGACAGATTCATCACTTGAAGGAAACTGACGGAGACTGAAGAGGGGAAGCCTAGAGGGAGGCATGGGTCAAGGAAGTCCACCCGTGGCCCCTTCCTCTCGGGCTCCCGTCTCTGTTTCCCGGCCACTGTGTGTGAATGACTTTCTGTTTTTCCACCATGAGGTACTGTTTCATGGAAACAGTGGAGCCCTGTGACCATGGACTGAAACTTCTGAAAACATAGGACAAAATCTTCCCTCCTTCAGATTGTGTTGCTCAGGTATTTTGTCACAGGGAGCAGAAGCTGACAAGCGTATGGGTCATGGGTCCTGCAATGGAGAGCATGTAGGGGCCTCAACTGAAGAACAGAAATGAGATTTCCCACTTGTGGGCCTGACAAAGATGGAAAAGCTGCATTAAAAAATGAAAGAGCCTCAATGAGGACCTTTCCGTAGAGCCTCAGAGGAAAAAATAAAAACAGCTAAACTTCAGCACAGACAAAGCATTCCGGGAGACTGAGGCAGGAAGATTGCAAGGTCAAGCTCAGCCTGGGCAAATGAGTGACTTAGCAAAGACCCCTTCTCAAACTATAAAAGTAAAAAGGGTAAGGGAGGAAGTTAAGTGAGGAAAAGTTAGGAATGAAGAAGGAAGAGAAGGAGAACCGGCCACAATGAATCCTCACCTCCCACAGCTGCCTGTCACAGCCCGGGGTTTCCCATCACTCACCTGTGCATCTAATCTGCATAGATATTTAGTCACAAGCTCAGGGAGAAAGCTACCCAGGGGCACAATTTTCAGTCAAAGCCCTACCACTCATGCATATAACATGCTGGCCTGGTACATGATACACTACACAACAATATTAACACCATAAATATTGTGGATGTAACACACAAAATGATAGCAAATATGGAAAATCTGCTCCATCTTAAATCACCTCAGCCACAGGAATTGACTCCACATTACACTGTGAGCTTGAATAAAAACGAAGTCAAACACTAATAACAGTAAAAGAGGAAACACGATGGCAGTCACAGGAAGACTATTTAAGAAACAATCCTTTAGCACAGTGACAGGTCCGAGCAGAAAAGCACCAAGGAACAATATTAGCAATATCAATCTCATCAATTCATCCCACGCAACAAGAGAAAAAGCCATCAAAGCATCAATGGAGATTCAAAACACAATTCAGTCCTGGGGCCTTTGGATTCTTTGGAATGTGGAAAGTGTCCAGTTCCTCAGCAGCTATAGAATCTGGACCTCTTATTACAGGGAACTGGAGTCACTCTACTGAGACTTTGGCAGGAAAAGTCACACATGGGGCCAGCACTTTGACACACACACTCCTTTTGACTTACAGAAGGCTTACGTGACTGGAAGAAAAGCAATATGCCGTGGAAGGTGAAAAACTTGGCCTTTCCTTTCTACACACGGATGGGCAGAGCCTGTCTAGTTCAGCAGAAGAGGTCCTGCAGCCTATGCTCATTTCTAGTGTGAGAGGCCTCAGGTGAGGAAGTTAAAGTACTGGCCTGCATGAGTCAGGTGATCTGATCGGGACTTGCATCCAGATTTGCTAAGAATATGATTCTACCCACATGAGGTCCAGTCATGAACACAAGCAGCTTGCTAAAGGGTTCTGTGTCCCTCAGTCCACTTGGTGGATGACAAAACACTGTGTGAACAAAAGCATCCTTTCGTCTTCCACATGTTCAGAGGGGAAACGCTAACTGGCCACAGTTTCTGAGAGGGAAAGGTGCAAAGAGCCCAGCTTAGGCGTTCTATGTTTAGGCTGCTGTGATCAGACAAGGGGCTGCAGTCACAGCCCTGCCGAGGCACAGTGAGGGGACCACAGGGAAGCTACGCATCCTTCCAGGTTCAAAGACAGAGAGAGACATTTGCTCACGAAAATTAAATAGGACAAATTCACAGGCATACAGATATCCATCTGGGAAACAGTGAAGGCTGCCAATGGAAGTGTTCACAGTATGTACATATAAACAAGAAAATTGAGGTGATAGAGACCCCTCTTCCCTGTGGCGAGCCGATCTAAGATGGCGTAAGGGGCGTAAGTCTCCGCCTCGAGAAAGGCAAGCCAATCAAAGATGGCGTAAGAGGCGTATGTCTCCGCCTCAGAGAAAAAACAAGCTGTTTCCTTGACCATATTTGGAAGAGTAGGCGGTGTTGGGGGGGCGTGCCGAACCAGGGTATATAAGGGAGCTAACGCGGAAATAAAGAGAATTTTTAGGCTTGCACCTCCAGCAGCGTGTTGTGTTCTTCCTTGCGGGACAAGAGGGACACGACACTTCCCTACCTCCACAAAGTTGTAACAGAAAACCTGTATCCACATCCTGGCTATGCTTCTCACTGGGCATGTGATCCGTAGGTCATTTCAATTCCCTAGGCCTTGATTTCAGCAACTATAACACAGAAATAAAGACCTTCTTCTGTGCCTACATCAAGAAGGTAATGAGGGAGGAACATCTACACACCGAGTCCTCAGTGCCATTCCCGGGCAGCCATGGTCACCCCCAAACACCAGGGGACAAGGAGCCTCCTGAAGTCCCCCACGGAGACATGGGCCTCAGATGCTGCTCTCCCAGCTCTGGCGCTGGCCTCCTCCCACCTTACTGTGCTGCCTTTATCTGCTGATTATGACCCACATGCCTGCCGTCCAGCCTTCTCTCCGTGATCAACTCTGTTTGCTCCAATTCTGCCTCCTTGGCCAGCAAACTACCCCGAACGCCAAAATAGCGCCAGTCCCCACTGGCCCAAGAGGACATGGAAACGCACCTCTTCACAATCACCTGACCATGGCCTCTGTGCCAGTGAGGCCTGCGTACATCAGGAGGTAACGAGCTTAGTTTTTGTTGTGCTGAACACCATTAATGCTCATGTGAGTTCAATCTCCCTATCCTGTCTCCTCTCATCTCCCCACTGTGATGTGGCTATTTCGGATGCTGAAGTGACTTGTACTGCGACTTTCACCCATTTCCAGGTACCTTTGCTGCTCTACAGAGCTCTTTAGCTCCCTGTCCTCTCCCTCACACTGATGAGATCATCTGAAGACATGCTTCACCCACCACGGTGCCAAACTTTCACACGCACCCCCGACTCTCTGCCTCCTTCTGCTTACAAGCACATGTCTCTCCTCTGGCTAACAGAGGCAGTGTAAGCCCTGGTGAGAGATTAGGGGTGCCTGAGTCCTCTCTGGACAAAGCATCCAGATTCCAGTAGGCTGGGAACTCCAACACGAAGTCTACCCTTCCTTCAACACGACCGTTTCTGCACAGCAACCCTCAGGAACTGATTCCAGCCAGTTCCCACACAAGGACACCATTTACACATCGCCATATTTTCCCTGGAAATGAGAAACTCTAAAAGGAAATAGCCATCCTTTGATATGCAGGAGAAATTCCACTTTCAAGGCCTCCATCTCTCAGCAAGACATTTGGTTGGCAGCCTCTTGCCTTTTCTCCTCCAAGGTAAGCTCTGCCCTTTTCACTGGTACTTGGAACTTTTACAGATGGTGATTAGCAGCCTCTTAAACAGGAGTGATCCTGCACTCCCTATAGATTTGGGCAAGTAAGTTTGATAGGAACTTAAAGGAACCGTGTATTCATTGTCCCGTGTCCTTGAGAAACTTGGAAGTAGCAGACTAAGCGAGAAGAAACCCAATGAATAGTAAAAGAAGGATTACAGGCTGACCAGTGCACACTCTTCAAATTACATAATTTCCCTGGTAATAAGTGTGTGCTTCCCCTGTGTAATTAAGAGTCAGGAAAAAGTAACACCAAATTCTTCCATCAGTTACAAGTCATGGAAAGACAACGTACCATCTCTAACTCTAGCAGCTGCCTCCATGTACAAAAATATTCTCACTACACTACAGTCAGTGTGAGCTTTGTACTGAGAGTTTCTCATCCAAACATCAACAAGCAGAGAATACTTCCTCTATACGCCCTGCCTTGCTGAGCATGTGAGCACATCTATGTCTTGATTATAAATTCTCCTCACTGAACAGAAGGATTACAAAGGTAAAGAAATCCCTGGCCCCTGCTCTTTATCCATACATACGGATCAAACAGTCAGTGTTTCTGTACTCAACACGATGATGATCTCTTTCTGCAGGGACAGAGAGAGGGACAGTGCAAGACCAAGCAGTCCAACTTCACTCTGGCCCCTCTTCCTTCCCCTGCACTGTAAATGTAGAAAGAGCAGTGCACCAAGAATCCACATTTTCTCCCTACAAGAACACCCTTCACCAAATCACCGTGACATGTTGAATGCTCGCTCTTTTAACTTGTCTTATTTACAATCTAATCATAACTATCATCTGTCAGTTATGAATACCCTAAGTCCCCCACTTAATAAATATTTGAGTTGAGAATTGTCGAATACAGAACAGACCTGGCATTATGAACATTCACAGATGCAAACAAATGGCAGAAGCAGCCCCCATGTCTGTCGGACACTGTCCCAGCTATGCTGCTATCTGTTCCCCATGTGACAGTGAACACCAGGACAGCTCAGTCAGGGTCTGGGACGTCCAGATGCAAAAGAAAAAGCAATTCCGTCTATGCCAGATGTTGTACTGTACTTTACCACCATTTTAAGGTAACTGTAAAAGTAAAACTAGTCTAGTTACAGTATTTTCTGTGTGTTTGGTTTTTTATGCTTTACACTATATATCTGTCAAAGGTGCATGAGTCTCACTTTTTTGGACTTAGGAACAAATCTGCCTTACACATGTTTACCCAGAACAGAACTCGTTCCTAAGTCAGGGACTTACTGTATTATCAAACTGGCACAGCATTTCTTACTAATTTGTAGAAGCCTTTCACTCATGCATATGTTACATATGTATAACCACAACAGTGAAACAACAGTAATAATACAGAAAACTATTTATTGAGTACTTACTATGTACTAGATGTACAGAACTTCGTGTTATTTCAATGAATCTTGACAGAAATCTCACGAGCCTGATTCAGATGAACACACACAAGCCACACCACACTGGTCATGGCCTCCCTGCCTCGAAGTTCCAGCCCACAGATGGCAATGCCTCTCATGGGAACTGCAGATTTGGAATGCTAGCTAATTTTTTTTAATTCAAAATATACCAAAAAGTCTTGCACAAGAAACCATGTAGCTTCACTGAGAATAAAAGGACAGGACCTATGTCTTCATTGGTCCCCAAGATAATCAATTATTTGTTAAAACAAGGCCGAGACTACTGAGTCTCAGAAACCAACACGACTTCACTGGCTCAGTGAGGAAAATCAATTCATATGCCAGCAAACACGGAAGTTCACCAATAAGAAACACTGGGTACATCCAATTCAATCATCTAGGACATCAGTCAGAGAGAAGAAAAAAGAGCTTGAGCTTGACTGGACTGGAACTGGGTCCAATCCTAGGCTATGCCACTTGCTGTCTCGTAGGGAACTTGGAAATGCTGTCTCTCAAAGGCCAAAATCCCTCCATATAAAATAGGATTAAGATTAATGCTCAGGGAAAGTTAGGATTATGTGACTCAAGTCACAGTAGAGGCTTTAGCTCATTTCTGGGTTATCACAATGGAATACCATTCACCCTAACACCATACAATTTCCAGCTCAGATCAGCCCCAGATCACTTGCCCACACTACAAACCCAGGAACCCCTCAAACTATGTACTTTAATTTGACTACAAATCTAAAGCTGCCTGCATAGCACTTTTCCCTGGGGAAGTGCCGATGGAAACGATTGGATATCACCTGTTAAAAAAAAAAAAATGGAAAACCACTGCATCCATCTCAGAGAGAGTTAAAATATGCTAGCCAAGAAGGGCAGGTCGGTGAAATAAACACACAAGAAAATTCTGAGAAATTCAGTTTGAGTTTTATTTCAAGACACTGTATATCTCAAAACTTAAATCTAACCGACAAAAAATGCACTTATGTCAGAAGCTGGAGCATTCACACTGGTGGCAGTTTGTTTACATCTATCGGCTAAGAAGGGCTCTTCCATCTGGTCACGTACCCGGCATGGCACACATATTTTACAGTTATTCAAATATTTCCTGTGTGACAACAAAGAGGTTATTTTACGTAGGCAAATTTGGAAGAAGACAAGTGCTAAATATGCTGCAGAGCTCTGGCTTAACCCGTGGCAACTGACATTTTTCTTTCGGCCTGCCAGCTAAATGCCTACTCTGCTTTTTCATTCATTCACCCACTTCTACAAATGTTTGCGCTGACTGACATTTTGCCAAACAGCCATCCCACAAATCTCTGGTGGGAAGAGGAAAAGAGAGTATAATGGTCATGTGAACCTCAAACTCTGGGACATGTACATGAGATTCTGGCACAGAAGAAAATCCCAAACCAAGCCAGCTGAGGTAGGTGACACAGATATTTTTATTCTATAATTCTATACAATTGCCCTGCAAGACGCTGCCTGTCCGTTCCTGTGCAGGGTGATGTGCCTGCTGCACAGCCCTTTCCTGTTTCCACTGGGGAACTCAGGAATTGCACAAAACATCCGCATTTTATGAACCAGAAGTATGGTCCAGAGGTTCAAGTCCTACTCCAAAGATAATTTTCTGAAACAACACACCCTAGCTTGTACAGCTGCACATCCTCGCATCCGGGGTCTGTGTGGTACTGTTTTCCAGGGTAGACAGAAAGACATGCAAATGATAGAATATCAGTTTCTAAACTTCCCAGAGCCCAGTACACAGCCTGATGACACACACCAGTGGGAAGCCCCGTCCCGCGTGATCAGAGAGAGAATGGACAAAAAAAGCATTCGGGGCCTGCCGGGTGGGTGCAGCACAAGACACTGCAGAATTCCCCAAGTTCTGACTGTACCACAGGAATGCTCTTTAAAAACTTTCTGAGTAATCTGTCTTCTCTAAGTAGTGCATTAAACGTAGTACAGACTCTGTAACACGGTCCAAATCTCTCCCTGCAGCCAGAAAGATCATGCCGAAACACACGGGCCAATCATCCGTCCCCCGAGAGTGAGAGCAGACACGGCTCCGCGCGCTTTCTCTGGGACTCCGCGCCACTCGCCACCTTGCTGCTCCTCCACACGCTCACACATCTGCCCCAGCTGGGACACACACCCCACCATTCTCATAGCTGATTCTGCCACCATCTTCAAGTGCAAGTTTCCATTTAAACATCATCTTTTCACTCTGTTTACAATTTCCACACTACAGCATCCACTGTCTCCTGCTCTATGTTTCCTTTTATTCACATCATACTGCACTGAATTTTATTTAAAAAAAGCTATCAGTTATTTATTAAGTCTATTGCTTGTTATCTGTTTACTCTGCTTGAATGACAAATGTTCCAAGACAGCAGAGGTCCCATTCTGTGTTGATCACAGTAGCTCAAGTAAAACATTTCCTAGCACACATTCTAGGCCCTCGTGTGTGTGTGTGTGTGTGTGTGTGTGTGTGTGTGTGTGTGTGTGTGTGTATGTGTGTGTACCCAGGGCCTTGCACATGCTATGCAAATACTCTACTGGCCTACATACCCAGTCCCAAATATTTGTTTAATTTAAAACTGAATTTCCAGGGCCGGGGATTTAGCTCAGTGGTTCCGACACCTGTCTTGCAAGCGCAAGGATCCGGGTTCGATCCCGGTAACCACATACCCTACTGGGCGTGGAGACTCACGCCCAGTAGCAACCAGTACCACATACCACAGTGCCGGGCGGGCGTGGTGGCTCACGCCTGTAATCCCAGCACTTGGGAAGCAGAGGCAGGAGGATTGCTGTGATGTGAGTTGGAGGCTGAGCTCAGGGCAAGCCTAAACCACAAAACGAGACCCTGTCTCAAAAAAAAAAAAAAAGAACTGAACTTCCAGAAAAAGACATCATATATCCTAGAACAATTCTCTGAGGCTCCAGTAAGACAAACATAAGTTCCGGACATGCCCACCTCCCAGGAGACAGACTATAGGCCCTAAGGAAGGATTAGAAGAGAGGAAACACTAGCAGCAAATTTAGGCACTGCAGCAGAGAGGAGCACAGAGAAGGGGAGGACAAATTTAACATGCACCTTCCAAGATGCTCAACTACATAGACTCTTCTATTTGTAGTACAAGTCGTTTAATCCGGTACCCATCTGTGTATCTCTCAGCTTTCATATCATAACATGTTGATGAGTTAGTGACATGCTTCGACTTCAATGGACTCCTACACTCCAAAGAGCAGAGCTTCAGGCTGCCAAATCCTTATGTGCCAGGGCCCCACCCAAGTACACACAATGTCTGAAAAACTTTGACCTCAGGCTCAGCCTGCCCCGTCCTGAGTCAGCTCTGACAAGACCTGGCCGTGGACTGGGCGTTCCACCCTCCCAGTGTGACCCAGATTGCTTCTGCAGCCCAGGATCTCCTGTGGACCACCATCCAAAGGGTGGAACACAACACACAATAATACACAGAGTCCTGAAACACAGTGCTGGGCTAATGAACTCTAGAGTAGCTTAAGATCTCTGTAAACTTTCTCCAACATCATGTCAGATGTGCTTCGCATCCTGTTGTAGGGTGTGGTGAAGGGCACAATCCCTATGATTAAAGCAAGCTTTCTCCACCACTTATTAGCTGTGCAACCTACCTACACGTGGGTATCTCAAAAGGACAATAATCATGATGGACACAAAGCAGGAAAATTGTGAAGACGAAAAAGCAAAGCTCATGGGACGATGAACATAGAAAACATTGGAGGTATTACTCATGCACCCAAAATATGATATATATACAATGGAATGACACAAGAACCTTGACATCATTACGCTAGGTTAAAGGCAGACACAAAAAGTCACTTGGTAGATGGTTTCATTTACATGTGACCAAGACAAGTAAATGCATGGGTTTAGAAACCAGAATAAAATCCTTGATAGCCAAGGGGGTTTTGGGGATGAGGAAGAAACAACAGAAACTGAATGCTAATGGATATGGGATTTTTTTTTGGGGGGGGGGGAATTAAAATATTCTAGAATACGTAGTAGTAATTGATGGGAAATTATATAAATATATTAAAACCACTAAATCCTAACCTTACAAATCAAAGTATTCATTTTCCTGCACGAGCTACTCCAAAACACTACCTGAGTGTACCTGCAATATCCCTGGAAGAGCCCAACACGAGGCGCAATGGGCTAAATGTCAAAGAAGCTAAAACCAATGACACACACAGAGCCAAAACATTCTAAGAAATACCAACAAAGATTTGGACAACCAAGCAGCTCGAGGAATGACTGGCCAACTTGGGCAAAGTTTTATCCCCGCCCACACCCCCAGGAGTGGGAGTAGGGCCAGGGTACACTCATTCACTACGGCTGAGGGTCAAAGGCAGGATCTGCCAACAGGGGACATGACAGAGCGAACACGGACAAACTGGTTCAGGGAGAGACGTGGGGGAGGGAGAGTTCACCCTGTCACTGGAGCTCACAATCAGAGACGGTAATTAGCACGCACCACGGCACGTAGTCTTGGGTTTGTGGTCTGTGCCACAGATGCGATGGCTACCAAAATGAATGAACTGGAAAGGAGGGATGTAAGGAGAACGCCCCACAGAAGCGAGCAAGCTCGCATTTCAAAGCAACGTCTCTGCTTTAACTGGCGGCCAGTATTGAATTCTTTAAAGATGCTAGAGCACTAGGCTGGACACCTGAGTCATACTAGCAGTCTAGAGCTGCTTGTTTAACAGATTATTTAAAAGAAGGGTCAACAGAAGAAGGAAAGAATAGTTCTCAATAACTGCAAAAAGCAAAATATATATATTTTTTTTTGAGGACAAACATAAAAAAGTAATCCTTTTTCTTATATTTTCAGGAACCCAAAAGCTATGGAGAAAATGTGAAACAACTAGAACAAAAGTCAAGGTCCATTTCTCAGGACAGATAAGAACAGGAGATGGTCTCTGCCGGCTGGTAAAGCCCAGGGAAGATCCTCAAGTTCCACCACAGATCTCAGTACAGGATTCCTGGTCACTTTAATGATGATGCCCCCTGTCCTCTGTCATGCCCCCCATCCTCTGTGATGTCCCCTGTCCTCTGGCCACTGTGAATGAATGAGCCCAATACAAGAGTCATAACTAAAACCCTGTATTCTGCACTCTGCTCAATACACCCTGTGCATTTTTGGGTTATTGTCTTTGTAGTTGTGGTTGAATCTACAAATAAATATAATTTCAAGTTTACAAAGAAGGTTCAAATTTCTAAGATCACAGTGTGGACTTGTAGCCACGCCAGGCTTGAACCCAGGATCTGTAGACTCCAGAACCCTGTTCTTTTCTTTTCTTTTTTTTTTTTAATTGAAATCTTTATTGGTACATTACATATAGGCATCGTGATTACACTCCATAATGGGGATTTGTACCAGTATAAGACACAACTTAATTCTCATTTTTTCCCATAGCCCTACCCACCCTACCACCACCCTATATACATAAAATTTGTTCCCTTTCTTTTTTGTTATAATCCCGTTATTTTTCCCCCTTCACCCTATTTTACTTGGAGTATTTTCTATTTCACAATATATAACATACAATTCTAGGACTCATTTACATCTTTATTTTCTCATACCAGAGCAAAGAACCCTGTTCTTTTCAGTACTAACTTCCTCCCCTCTCTTTCTTCTTTCTTCTCTACCTTATCACTTAAAGGACAGACAGTAAAGCTTCAGAGGAACCATAAGCAAGACAAAGGGAGAGCCAGAGATCCACACGCTGTCATGTTGCCAACACTCAGATTCAAGTAGATCTGGAGGGGCCTTCACTGCTCAGAGCAGGCACTGCCTCAACCTCCTGAGCTGGCAGGAGGTGACCAGATCTCCCCCACATACCGGCCAGCACTAGACCCAGCCTCCTCTCTTTGTATCCAAATGACCTTGAACAAACGCCTTCACACCATGAAGCCATCTCCTCGAATGTGCAACTCACAATGG
Source organism: Petromus typicus (assembly GCA_004026965.1). Lineage (NCBI taxonomy): Eukaryota > Metazoa > Chordata > Mammalia > Rodentia > Petromuridae > Petromus > Petromus typicus. The sequence continues at coordinate 10,398 of PVIR01025720.1, read as the reverse complement.
TTTTCTCACAGGAAACACAAGCAAAACTGGACTAGAAGCCATGTGAAGGAAGAGCCTCAATTTACCTTTTTCACAGCTCTACCCAGTACCTGACAATGCCCATGGCTCATTTTCTAACTTCTGGACCACAGTATCCTGGGTGTTTAACTTACCTAAGAGAAATCTATCTGTTGGGAATCAAAAAGTCAGAAGTGACTGAAAAAGATAAATAATGAAGACAGTACCATTATCATCCTAAAACATAAGCCAACTACAATAATAACAACAATAATAATTAATACATCACATTATAGCAAGCAAACAAGAAGTGCTTACCTTGCTCCACAGCTGCTAAGACTACATGCTTTTCTTAATGGAAGGTTTTAAAGGAAGAAAAGAGAAAGGCAAAAGGAAATACCAGTGAACACATTCAGAAACGCAGCGGATATCCTAAACGTCTAATCAGAGCAAACAGACTTTGCCCTAGAAATCGAAAGATCTACTGAAAGAGAAGCGATTGGAAGCCCAAACTGAACAGCCTGAGCAGTCTGTGGGAGAAGAGATATTCTGAAATGGCACAATGTAGGAACAAGGAACAAAGCATTTTTGTCTGGCTCCTGAACAATTAAAGGAGCCTTCCAAGTCTGTGTGGAAGATGAGCCTTAAAGAAGTACAGTCAAGTCAGGGGAGCCCTCAGAGTCAGCCTGAATTCATTAGATGCCAGAGGAGAAGCAGCCACAGACTTCCAAACAGGCATCTCCAACTCGCCAGAAGGAGCCCAGGCTGCCCAGAGCTGCCGCAGATGCCCAGGGAAGGCCCTCCGACTACCCTTCCGCGGGGTACAGCTCTCTCAGCTTCTCCAACCTTCTAGGAAATTAAGGCAATGAAGGTAAAAAGAGGAAAAGCCCTGGCTGCAAGTTAACTGTACACGTGACCAGTCCTGAGTCTTCATTTAGAGATGCAATTCTCCCTCTGGGACCATCTCCTTCTTGGTGACACGGGGAAAGGAAGAAATTCATAACCCTTAGAATTCAGCTTTTCCATCCATGGGCCGAGCAAAATCACAGAGGGTGAAAGCAACCTTGGAAATTTATAACTGAAAACGGAAAGTCGGTGTGTTTTTATGCGTGTATCACATGAGAAAAAAAGGAACTTGAGAAAGAAGAAATAGACTCATGTCTCCCATCCACCATTCCGGCTCTTAACAGCACTGTCTCATGGTGCGGCTCCAGACCCAAGTCACCAGAACGTTTATATCATTCTCACTTTCCCAATATTTTCCAAGTAACAATCCCATAATTTCAAGGGCATAAAATATAACCTCATATTGTAAGTTCTAGCTGAAGTCTTCTACCTCAAGTATTGATGTCAAATATTGAGGGGACAAGCAATGTTTCCAGATGGATCCTAAATACTCGCAGTCTAGTTGGTGGAGACTTTCTCCCAGGACTTTCTAGAGAGAGCAATACAGCTCTATCTACTGTTTACCAGGTACAGACCACGGCATAAACAACAGAACAACCTGTGAGTTGGAGTGCTTGGCAAAGAAGTCCTACACGTGGTAAGGATGTCATAATACAGGACGGAAGGACTCTGAAACTAGGAGGTCAGCAGGAATCAGTTATCCAATGTCCTTTATTGTAGGGCTGAGACATCTAAGCCTTTGGAAGGGACTTGTGTGTGATAGGCTCACACGGCAAGTTCTACAGCAAAGCCTCGTTGGACAACCTGAGCACCATCACCACAGACTGTGGTCCGGAGGGATCCTCAATCTATCCTTGAGCGATATGGCACAATGAATAAATCTCTTTGCCTCCGTGAGGACAGCAGTAAAACAGGCCTTGGCAACAATATTCATTTCCAAATCATTCAGGAAATGCTACTAGGGGGAGCACTAGACAACCTCCCTCCCGGGCCCTCCTATTCAAAATTACAGCCTCTCTCTGCTCCACCATCTGACATCCAATAGGTATATTTTTCTCTGTCCCCAAGCAGAATGTAAGGGCCATGGGCAATGATCTGTGTCTGCTTTCCCCAGAGCTTGGTCCACAGCCTCAAGCACAGAGCCTCAGGCATGGTAAGGACTCAATAAAACATTTGTTGAAAAGAAAGAATGAAAACAAAAATTGTAGAAACCTCAAGAAGGCAATTTTGGAGTTCATCCATAAATACAGATGGCATTCAGAAAAGGACAGACAAGGATGAGAAACGGCATTGGAATGAAGACACCCGGGTAGAGGAAGCTCTGTGCAGAAGTATCCAGGGCCAGAGTAACACCCAGGAGATCTCCTTGGCTAAAAGCAAAGGTTTAAATGAAACCGAAGCAGAGAGAACACAGACGGGGGACAAAATGTCTGGTAATGTGTAGAAGCACAGAGCTGCATAAATGGGAGCGCAAGACCATTGCTGTGTCTCAGGGGGCCTCACTGGGGTCCCCATAACACACACAGGCCCTGTCAGCAGGGTAGCTGGACAGGGAGCGATTCCTAGAAGCCAGTGACTGCAGTCCAGCCTTCAAGCTGTCCTCAGACAGCCAAGTGCTCCATCAGTCAAAACTCCACCACCCTCTTGAGCCAGACCTGGCTGTGCTCCTGCCAGCCCTCAAGGCCAGCAGGGTCCCCTCAGCACCACGGAGGAGTATTTCCTGCCTCTGATTCCAATTCACGCCAGAAAACCGGCCAGAGACTCTCCCTGAGGTGGAGAGCTTTTTAATTTTATTTTATTTTTTGTAATATTCCAGACTGACCTGGGAAACAAACACATTTCAAAAGGAGAAGTCATTAGCATGCCTAAAAAGTAAAGGCAGTAGAATACCGATAGTGGCAATTTACGAAAGCTGGAACAGTTCTGCTCTCCAACTTGCAGAAATTGAAAGAAAATACAGCCCGCACTGCATATTAAATGTAGACAGCATGGCCTCAGGGTGCAGGCTGTTGCTGACTGCTCACAGATCGTGTTTGCCAGGTGCCAGCGTGGCCGGAGCACCAGCTCTGCCACAGCTGCTCACTGGGAGTTGGAGTCATTAACGAGCCCTGAGAGACAGCGAGGTCGGGGGCAGCTTCTCCACTTGTCTCCCTGGTTCCGAGGGCAACGGAATCTCCGGGCGATCCAGACACATCTAAAACAAATTCACAGGCCTACAGAAGAGCTCAATATTATGTGAGAAAGGTTTTAAATACCAATTCTATTTATTTCTGTTCCTTTATTCTGTTAACAAAAGCAGACTGGAAAATAAATAACATGAGCTAATGATTTCAAAAGTGCTCCATATTTTAGACATAAGAACATTAAATCAGAAACCGAAAGGTTGAATGTCAGTCCCGGTGTGTGGCTCAGCACACAAGTAAACTAGGGTTCAAATCATTTGACTTTTGGAATCTCACTTCCCTTCCTAAACATATCTTAGCTAAATTAAATAGTTGGTCTCATTTCAATTGCAACAACCCTCTGAGTTGGCAGTGTCATTAAACTCATTTTGCAAAAAGAATTTTTCCAAAGTCACAAGCAAGAGATAGAGTCAGGAGTGTGCACCTGTGTGACACCTACTGTCCCTGTTTTTTTTAACCCTCCAGCTCCAAATATATACATCACCAACCTTTCTGGCACCAGTCGAAGACAGTTTTCCACAGGTAAGGGAGAGGATGGTTTTAAGATGATTCGAACCAGGTATTACACAGATCCCTTCCGTGTCCAACTTACAATCAGGTTCCCTCTGCTGTGAGAATCTACCACCTGACGGAAACAGAGCTCCAGCCATGAGCCAGCAACGGAGAACTGAGATAAAGACAGACGGAGCTTCACTCATTCGTGTTCCAGTCCATCGGCCAGGGGTTTTGGACCCTTGATCTACAGCATGTGTTTAAGTTAAAAGGACCGAGACCATCAGAGCCGACGTTGGTAACCCAGTGTCAGAGGCAATTTCAAAAAGGTATGATGGAGCTACCCACGTGCCCAGGGGTTGAGGGGAGCAGATTACCCTGGTACCTTTTCCACAACTATCCCCAGATTAGACCTGAACTCTGTTCTGATCATCTCTGTGGGAACTGAGAAGCAGCATGGTGACCTGTAGGATGAAGCCTTTTCTAACAATGACTTCCCTCCCTCTCCTATCCTGACCCATTACTGTCTAACATACACTATCAACACGATGAAATGTTGCAACAAGCTAGGGTGATGGGCCAGGACCACAGAGGAAAATATCATCTTACGGAGGTCAAAATACTCAAGAAAAGGAAGAGGCTTTAGCAACATCACATGAAACCAAGAATAAAAGTTCAGCCGTTTCAAGGGCGTGCTTTGGCCACCAGGGCATCACAACTGAAGTAACACGAACAGAAGTGGATTCCAGGAGGGTGATGTGTCAGCTGTGGTCTGTGCTGTTCATGCCAAACCCAGAAGATGCACATTGAATCTCACAAACAGCACAAACAGGAAGTTCCATCACCATGGAGGAAGGAAGCCATACCTTGGATGGAGACAGGAAGAAACTATCAGTGGGAAGGAGACCAGAAGCATTACCTTCAAACACTGGAAGCTCCTGCTCCCCTCAAAAAGGTGGGCTTTTGGGGCCGGGATTTAGCTCAGTGGTTCCAACACCTGCCTTGCAAGCACAAGGGCCCAGGTTCAATCCCCAGTGACCACATAGAACAATGACAAGTGTGGTGACTCATGCCCACCAGCAATCAGAACCACATACCACAGTGCTGGGCAAGGCAGCTCACGCCTATAATCCCAGCACTGGGTGGCAGCGGCAGAAGGATTGCTGAGTTCAAGGCTGAGTTCAAGACCAGCCTGAACTACAAAGCAATACCTTATTTCAAAAAAAAAAAAAAGTTGGACTGTTGGTCCATATTCATCTTCATCACAGTAACGTAAGTAACAGAGATAAAGACTTGTCTCTCCTTTTGAAAAAAGAAATTCCCCTCAACGCTGTGCCAAATTTCAGCAATGTGCCACTAAGGGACACAATGACTAGCGTCCCTAACAGAAGTCAGAAAATTTTACACACACACACACACACACACACACACACTCTCTCTCTCTCTCTCTCTCTCTCTCTCTCTCTCTCTCTCTCTCTCTTTTGGCTGGATTTGTCCATCCGAGCTACTACAAGGAGACATTTTAGAGTAACAATAAAGTACATTATAAACAAGATTTTTAAATGCTGCTTATGTTTCTGGAGGCCAGGAAGTCCCAGATCAAGAAACTAGCATATTTGATATCTATTGAGGATTCTGCTTCTAAGATAGTGCCTTGTCCGGTGTTCACACCAAAAGGCAAAAGTCTCCCTGAGTTGACTTTGTAAGAGTGGATGGGGCTCTCAAAACCTAATGCACCATCCTTTAACAAAGTTTGTTTTCAAGATGAGTTTTGGGGGACAGAAACATTTAGACCACAGCAAAGTTCATGCTGAGGCTGATGGAGAAGCTGAAGTGATGAGCTAGAAGACAAAACACCACAGACAGTCAACCACCACCAGAGCCTAGAGAGAGGGAGATCTTTGTCTAAAGCCTTCAGTAGGAACATGGGCATGCTAGTTCTGTGATGCCAAAACTGTGAAAGAATACATTTGTTTTAAGCCACACAGTAGAAATTTGTGGGCAGCATCCCTAGGAAACAAACACATGTACCTATCCTTGGGGACAATTTGCATCTTAGGACTGGTAAGCATTTTCTGAGTGGGAACTATGATGGGCACTAACATTAATTCTTGAATCAGAAGGAGTGTTAGCACATGGTTTAACATTTTCTCTCTAACTCCTTCACACACTTACTAAACATCTGCTGAATCCAAAGTATATTTTCAAAAATTCTGCTAAGCCCTAGAGAGATAAGGATGAATGCGACATGATTTCTGGTCTCAAAGATCTCACTCCTTGCTATGATCCAAATACTTGAGTCTCCCCCAAAGTCAGTTATGTGGAAACCATAACCTTCAAGTTGGTGTCATTAGGAGAAGAGCCTCCCTCGATCATGAGAAGGGAGCCTTTGGAAATGGGATTAGTGTGCCTGCAACAGAGACCTCAGGCAGCAACTTTGACCCTTCTGCCACATGAGAATACAACAAATGGAAAGCCTGCCAAGAACCAGGAAAGGGGCCTTCACCAGACAATGAAGCTGCTGGTGCTATGATTTTGGATTTCCCAGCCCCAAAGATATGAGAAACAAATAACAGTTGTTCAGAAGCCACTCCATAGACATTGGTGTATTATAGTGGCCCAGAGAGAAAAATACACCACACAACAAAAATGTAAAGACATAACCGGACTGATATTTTCATATCAATTTAGAGACTCCGCTTCCTCCTCATCCTCCAATCATCAGGGACATTAACAAAAACAGACAAGGAAAAGGAAAGAATCACCAGCCACCACTGTGAGTACAGGGATAACTTTTCCAGAGGTTAGACCTGTGCTAGGAAGTACCTCCAGGTGAACAAGTGGAGAACTGCTTTCTAGGCATGTCAAACCGGTTGAGGGACAAGGTACTACATTTCACTTTCTACAACTAGGCAGAGGTACAGCACCAAGAGGGATGGACGAGAAAGAAGACTCAAGAAACTCAAGAGGTTCTCCAGCAAAAACCCCACAGGTGCTCAGACCACCCTCATTCTAACTGTTAAGAACCTTAGTCAGTGAATCCCCTCAACCCAGAGCGCCATGCTGGATCTCTATCGCTTTACCTTAGAGCACCAAAAAGCACCACACACATCGTCCGACACCAATCAAATACCCACCTGATAATTCCAGTGAGGAAGAAACCTTCAAAATACTCCCTGAGGAAAAAACGAGAGACAGAAGACCCCTCAGATGGTTTCCAAACCCTCACTAGATTTTTTTTTTTTTTTTTTTTTTTTTTAGGTTTTTTGAGACAGGGTCTCGCTTTGTGGTTCAGGCTGGCCCTCAGCTCAGCCTCAAACTCACATCACGATCCTCCTGCCTCTGCCTCCCGAGTGCTGGGATTACAGGCGTGAGCCACCACGCCCGGCACTGTGGTACGTGGTACTGGTTGCTGCTGGGTGTGAGTCTCCACACCCAGTTTTGTTATGTGGTTACCGGGGAATCAAACCCGGGTCCTTGCGCTTGCAAGACAGGCACCAGAACCACTGAGCTAACTCCCCGGCCCCAACCCTCACTAGATTTTTAACCCATTCATTTCTCCTCATTCTGGCATAAGAAGAAGGAGCAACAGAAATGAAACTATCAGCTGCTTCCCAACAGTGGAGAGGCAAGAGAAGGTCCGCCTGCCACACGTGGGAGCTGTAGGCATTCCTAGGACACAATTATGGAACTTCTTGTGAATGGAGCTTCCCCCTTTCCGGAGCACTCTGCTATGTCACTTGGTTTTATCCCCTCAGCAACAAAGGAAGCTGAGTGGCATCGATGAGGCCAAGAGAGGTCCCCAGGGTTGGGTGACCTGTAAGTAAGAAGTGGATCCAAGATTACACTGAGTCTTGTGAACTTAGGATTCTGGCACCTCATAGTCCTCACTGATTTTTCCTTTTGAAGTATGTAAAAGGGCTTCTAGCCCTGCATACTGTGCAAGTGGTTTCAGCAGTAATAAATAAAAATTATTCTAGTACACAGACGAGTATTGCACTGGAAGGGTACGAACAGAAAGTCCTTCTTTTCTTCACGAGACACTTTAAGTACTTAACCAAGATAACCTCACCTCTGCGTTTGAAGAGAAAGAAGCAACTGGAGTTGGAGGGTGGACACACTGTACTGAAGCTCAGAGAGCAGAACTGGTCCATCGGAGCCCACTAAATGCTCCCCGATCTCTGCCCTCACTCTACACCTGGCCTCCAGTATACGACTGTCTGCATAAGCTGCCTGTAAGAAGCTGCTGGTTCTCAGGATAATGCTGAGATTGACTTATCAGAAACAGGACAGAACAGATGACCCATCTACACCAATGGACTTTTCCTCAAACATCGTACTAAGCTATGTATTCACCTCTGAAAATTTCTCCCAAATGCTTTAGTTTAAAAAGCAACTGAAAATTTAAAATATATAGTAAATTGACAATGCACATATATATGTAAGAAATCACAATCTTCCTGAAAAAAAAAATGCAAACATCACCGGCAAAGAAGTCTCTGTAATGTGCTAGGATTTAAAACATCAAAAGAATATCAATTAGATTGTAGCTTCTGGTTAAAAGATCTCCCTGTCTCTGATTAAGAAGGGAATTAATTCAAGGAAATAAAACACTGCTAATCCCCTTAATTCAACCTAATATGTGTGTTTTAGAGATTTCTTTTTCATAGATTTGTAGCAATCTACTATGTTAACGGCATGCACAGACATTCAACTCTGAATCATAATCTATTCTTTTCCAGGTACATGAGGTCAAAGGTGAACTCAGAAGTAACCATTTACCTGTCCGTGAAGACAGTGCTTCTTTTTGAGGCATGATCACATGAAACCTACAGATACAAGAACAATCTGTCCTCACATCGGGTGTTAGATGACTAGCAAAAGAAGAAAGCTCAAATCTTGACGAGAGTTCGCTGGTTTCCTGCAGCGCGAAGCTCACTCATCACCTCTCTCCTCAGGCTCTACACAGTTAGAAATGGACATAGAGTCTTGCACAAAGAAAGTCCGCAGCTGTCGTTCCTCCCAAAGGGAGAGGGAGTGGAAGAAGAATGGGGAAAGCTGCTTCCCTCTTCTTACATCCCTCTCCCTCTCAGGAATGCATGGACATCAGATAGTACAAAACTCCAGGTTGGAAGTAAATAATAAACTGAGGAAATGTTGCAATATTAGGTTGTGAAATGACTTGCTTTCAAAGCGAAATGCATCCAAAGCCCACTAACTGATGGGAGGAGCAATGGTAAGAGGAAGAGGTAATTCAGACAACAAGTACACTGCTTCAGTCCAAGTAAGGGAACACTCTACACCACCGTTGTCAAAACAGGCTCTCTGTCTTTCCTCTTATCAAAGTAGAGTCTCTGCAGAGCCAGGTTGCCTGAGGCTAACGCAAAGCAGCTCCCTCAAAACTGCCAAGCCAAGCAGTATTTTGTCAGCATCTTATTTGCAATGAAAAAAACAAACAAACAAACCAATATACACCAACTCATCTGCCCCCATGGCTCAGTAACACAGAGCAAAAGGAGGAGGTAGCAAGAAGAGATGAATGGAAGTATTCTGGCTGATAAGGTTAGAGTTAGGTTAGGTTTTGTGCTGGATGGTTTTCATTTGCCTTCTGAAGAGAGGACCACAGACACACTGGACTAAATCATTGCTTTAGTCAGGGCTCTTAGGTCTTTCACAGGTGAACATGGAAAACTAGAGATCGAGTGACAGAGGCAGATGAAAAGCAGCCGAAGATTCTTTGACATAGTCCTATGCCCTTGAACCTAAGCAGACTCTGTGACCACCTGACCCACAGAAAAACTTGGAAAGGAGGCTTTGGTGGTTTTCAGGCTCAGGCAGCTTCTGTTTCTTATCTCTTGAAGGTTTCTTTCTGGAAACTGTGATTTCATGTAAAGGAATCTAATGAGAAATGCTAAGCAACAGTCTCGGGGTGGGAAAAGAAGGTGTCTGGCTAGCTCCTAGCTGAGGTTCAGAAATCATACAGCAATTACCACCCACTGTCTCTGTGCCCTATCTTTCTTATTCACAAAATCATCAGATAGATTATTTCAAGCCACTATATTTTTGACGTAGTTTCCATGCAGTAATTGGTAAATTATATAAGACCTGTAAAGGCCCTTTGTTATGGCTTGGATCTTAAATACCTGGCACCCCTAAACCAGAGGTTCACGTGCAGGCTTTGGTACACAGCACACCATGCTACTAAGAATTGGGATCTAGCGGGAGGAAGTTAGGTCATTAGAAATGTGACCTTAAAGGGAGAGATTTGAGAGTGCTATAGTTTTCAGAGTAGACGTCTTTCACCTCCTTTGTTAGACTGATTCCTAAGCATTTTATTTTTTGGGATGCTATTGTGAAAGGGACTGACTCTCCAATTTCTATCTCAGTGGGTCTACTGTTTGTGTATATGAAGGCTATTGATTTTTGAACGTTGAAATAGAAGATGATATCAAAAAATGGAAAGACATACCTTGCTCCTGGGTAGGAAGAACCAATATTGTCAAAATGGCTATACTCCCAAAACTACTCTACACATTCAACGCAATCCTGATTGAAATCTCAACAGCATGTTTCACAGATCTAGACAAAAAAATCCAAACTTTCATCTGGAACCACAAAAGACCTAGAATAGCCAAAGCAATTCTAAGCAACAGGGACATGGTGGGGGGTATTACAACGCCAAACCTAAAACTATACTATAAAGCCACCATGATAAAAACTGCATGGTACTGGCAAAGTAACAGACCTGAGGATCAACGGAGTAGACTAGAAGATCCAGAAACTACTCCAGATACACTGAGCCACCTCATCTTTGACAAAG